>CATIWM010180768.1:0-15094 GCA_949671775.1 Mallotus repandus
AATGTGGAAAAGTCAAATTCTAGCTAAGAAAGGAAAATTTTTAAATCAATGATAAAATAGGAATAAAAATCAAATAACAACAAGAACAACAAGAACAACAATAATAACAATAATAATAATAATAATAATAAATTATGTCTCTTATCCATTGTTCTGTAAACTCATTCCAAGAACTCCAAGGCTTGTTGCTCCACATCATCAATGCAATAATTTGATTAAATTAGGAAATGAAAAGGGTTTGGTAATTAATAATCAAATATCACAAATGAAATATTTTCCCATGCATAGAACATAACAGAATTGTGCGAGGTGTCCCCAGATTTCTTAATTTCATCAGTATCATTCATTATTAACTAAAAGCTCAAAAAATGGATAAATTGTATCAAAGGTTACCAAACTTTATGTTAAATTTCATTTTGGTTTTGTACCTTCCATTTGTATCTTTTTGGTTATTATAAAACATTGATTGTAATTACACAAGGAAATTGCTCAAAATAATTCCAGTTAATTTAGATGACATGACACACCAAAGTTGCTACATACTAGTCTAACTCAATAAAAATTATCATATTGCACTGCCACGTCACCTTTTATTCAAGACTGTTGACCATAATTATATAATGTTGAGTGTAAAAAAGAAAAAATAAAGTAAAATTATGATCAACAATCTTCTCAATAAGGTGGTGTGATAGTATGAGATGACAATTTTTGTTAAGTTGGACTGTGATGTGGTAACAATGACATGGCACGTCAATTAGTCGGAATTATTTTGAATGACTTCTTCATGTAATTGAAATCAATAATTTGTAACCAAAAAGATATAAATTAAAGTTATAGAACTAAAATGAAAATTAGTGTAAAGTTGGGTAACCTCCTATGCAATTAACCCCTCAAAAAATAAAAGTATAATCTAATTAGGAATAAAAATTATTTTATTTATGAAACTAAACAAGAAAAATTAAATGTTATTTTTTATTTTATTAGTTATAGTGGTTGAATTTAATTTGTAGTTAATAATTTTAGTCAAAATTAATTTTTATTTATCGAATTATTTTTTAATTATAATATGCAAACTTTTATTTTAGTTAGTTGCTTCTTTGCTTTTCACTCTTTAAATAAATTGAGAAACTAAATTACATATTTTCATTTTCATTTTTCAATAATAATGGTTTAATTTTTAATTTACTTTATTTTTATAGTATTCACTACATTTCTCTTTCAAATTTAACATATATGAGTGCAACAAGAATGAATTTTTTAAATTGAAAAATAAAACAAATGATGTCTAATATAAAAAAAAGGGCATTTAAATAATTTTACTTTTTAAAATTAGACATATAAGCAATTTAATATGTAAAACTTGCTAGAAACACAATTTTACAAATTTTTTAGGAGTTCTAACATCTTATAATAAAAATAATAATTATTATAATAATTCAAATGCCAAAATAGTAAAAATAAAAAAATTCAAATATTAGTTGTGGATTTATCCCTAATTTTATGAATAATGTAACAATTTCATTAATCGAAACAAATAAAAAATTATATTTGTTCTATGTCCGATAAATGCCAATACACAATGGAAATTAAGTAAACTTTTTTTTTAATAGGGAGGTCTTATGACCTAAACTTTAATAGATTGTATATGAGGGGGCAATCCTCCCCTTTAAAAGGACTGTACAACATGAATCGAACGTTATACCTTAAAATGTCCTTGAAGAGGAGTTACCACTTGACTACTCTCTCACTAGTTGTAAATTTAGTATAATTTATACAAGAGAATGCATAAAGAGTTTTCATCATTCACTTTTTGATAAGAACATTTTTTTTAAATTATATTGTTGCTCCAATTTTTGGTACGTGTCAAAAGATTATTAGTCAATTTTTGGATGAACAGGGTTCAATGCGTGAGCGTGCCAAAGTGATGCGAAACAGATTGCTATTCAATTTATGGACATTTTTATACGAGGGGAGTGCGCAATTGAGCTTCTAAAGGCTCTAACTTTTGGGTCAAATTGAACCACAAGGCTTATAATATATTAAAACGAAACTGATTTAGAGACCTATTTACCTCTATAATGGGCCAGGTTTTCGGCCCAAAATCCATTGTTTAGGGCCTCAAAATTATCTTTGAACTTTATTTTTGTTTTATTATGTTTTTGGGTCATTTTACCCTTTTCGTTTAGGGTTTTTTCCTTGTACAATATTTATTTGTCATTTTTGGATGTGGGAGACAGTTTTTATTGAATTAATAATTGAATTCCTAATTCTTTCCTAATTTTTGATTGTGAATCAACGAACCTTGGATGCCTATTTCCTGGTATTTATCTTAAATCAACATGTTATAGAAGATTAATTCTCTGGTATTCATTGTGAATCAACAAAATTTTAATAATTATCCCTAATTTCTAAGCTTCTGCTACTTAACATAGGAATATTTCATCAAAGTAAAACCTAAATTCTTTCATACGATTGTGAATTCCCAAACACCTTTACCATAATTTGTTTAGATTCCAATGACATTTTTGTGAATTTGATTAAAGTGTGTTGTAAAAATAAGGAAAATGAAATTTCAAATTAACAAGATTTTATTCCAAGTTAATGGAAAATGAAACAAGATGACAGGTAAGTAAAATAAAACTGCTTGAACTCTGTAAACTAAAAGTTGTAATCGACTAATTTTGGTTGATTGATAATTGGTTTGTGTTGTATTTGATTAGTTATTGGTTGATTGGCTATGTTTTGTACTTTGATTCTAGACTTTCATAAACAATGTTGCTTGCAGGCTACTTCTCTAAGAAATTTCAAAGATTTTCACTTCATCAATGCTTTAGTTCCTAAGGCTCCTTAGTTTGTAACAGAAATTTGAGATTTTTCCACTTCATTAATACACTAAATCCTTTTAAACTCTTTTATAGCTTGCTAACTACGTCTTCTAGAAAATTCTCATAATTCTTCTCATTTTCTTCCCCAAGACATTTTTTATGAGTTAGGTTTCTTATGAATTATAAGCTTGTGAGCTCATGGGCTTTAAATACAAAAATTAGATTTTGGGCACAAACAAATATTAAATGTTATATTTTTTTCATTTCATTTGAGTTCTAATTTTAATTTGAAACTTCATAATATTATAGTAGATTTCAGATTATTAAAATAAAGTTTAGCAATTATAACTCTACAAGCTCAATGGCAATTTCTTGAATCAAGGGTATAAATAATGTATTAATTTGATAGTCTTTTTCATATATATATATACAATTAAAATGCCACAAAGGAAATGGTAAATCCAACTGCTTTCCAAACAAATTGGAGAGGATTTTTTGCTTCAGCATCACTTAACTTTGGAACTGATATAGGCAATAAGGTAAATCAATTACCCCATGGCAATTCAGCATCAGGTTTAACCATTTCTTGAACTGATTTATACCCTCCAAACATCCTTGTATTTAGTACTACTACTAATGTGATTCATGCTTTTCCTAATCCTTGGCTCATTGCTTTATGTACAATCAAACCCCTAAGAAAATTGTTCCAATAATTAAATCATTTACTATCTATCATGAAAAATCATATCTTTTTTTCATCAAAAAAAACCACATCGTTTTGGTAGATTATTGTACATTCCAAGCAACTACTGCTATTGTTGGAATTATTATTGTTATCATTATCATCATCATCATCAATGACATTCAGAACTCATTGAGTTCTAACAGGATGAGTTATAACTAATGCAGATCAACACTCATGACCATAAAAGTAGCAAAGTTCTCCCAGTAATTAATTTACCAAGTTTTATTCATAGGACTAATGAAAAGTTATTAAACTTACCACTCCAAGCTTTTCCTTGACATGTTTGATTTGATTAAGAGAGAAATATATAGTTACTACGGAAATTGGAAGGGACTCTACTCCACAGATCTGGCTTCATACTGGCAATATGTTATCCTCAATGAAATTATCCTTTATAATTTCTGAGCAAAAATCTAATACGGTACTAAATAGACAAGAGAAAAACTTTGGCAGAGTCTTCAATCTACTACAACGATGTTCACTTATATGCAACCTGACAAAAGGAAATGTCAAGGGAACAAAGGGATTATCGATTCTTTGCAAGCAAGAAAGAAGAAGACCGATCAAAGAAATGCCATCACCAAGTGAGTGGTGAAGCTTAAAGATTACATTGCCAGCTGCATTGCTTGTTTGGTATTTAACTATATGAACTTCCAACAAATGTTGGTGTTGAGGAAACTCTTCAAGTGTTATCTTTGATATATAATCATCAAGCAAATCATTGTAGCATTTTGTAGATATTCTATTAGGAAAGGCAGGGATTTTTATATGGTCTTTTACTTTTACTTCAACCTTTCTCCATCTCTTTATTCCGAGCTTGTCGGTAACCTGTTAGCAAAATCTAATTGTTCATTATTAATGCTTAGTGATGTGGGTACTTTAGACCTCAAGCTCCAGCTTAGCATTTGAATTCTTGCATTTAGTTAACAAGCTATAGTCAAAACGGTTTTAGAGTTTCCAAAACCCCTCTGACGGTCAAATGAGGGAGACTCCTAGGAAGGGCTATCTCGTACAAGATAAAAAAATAAATAAAAGATAAAGAAATAAGAGAAGAAAAAGGAAGGAAAGGAAAAGAGTGAGAAATGGTAGCTCTATTCTTAGTCTGGAAGGAGAAAAAGAGAAAAAGAAATGGTAAAGGAAGAAGAAGAAAGAAGTAAAAGAATGATACCCATTTCTCTCCACTTAGTCCTTTTTATTTGCATGAAGTTAGTAGAAAGCATGATTTGATTGATCAAGAGCTCTGATGCTACAGTAGAATATAGGGGCACGTAAGGCCTACCTTTCGAGAACAGTATCGTGTCTGTATAAAGTGTAGCTGATGGACATGCATTTATTGCATGTCAGAATAATACTGTACATGACTCTCAAGAGTCGGGAATTATCCTGAGAATCATGAAGGATGTCTCAAAGGATTGTAGGACTTTCTTCAGCATAGTAGTGTCCTATTTGGCAAGTCAATAAGTCAAAAAGGACAGTTGATGCATTAAGGGAGAGAGACTTTGTACACATGTCTCTTTCTTATTAGGAGGATATTTTTATGTATCATTAGTAGTCCCCCCCCCCCTAAAAAAAAATCCTGAGATTGCATTTTGTCTCAAGGAATTTTTGCATTTCTCGCTTCCTTAGATTAACACGTGGCTCTGGACGTCTTTAAATTTCAGGCTTTTACCGTCTGCTGTCAATCATCCCATGTCTCCTAAAAATGTGGTTGGTGGGGAGTTGGAATTTTTGAATCGTGCATTTAGTGGTAACTGCCTAACTCTTCATCTCCTTCCCTATTTGATACAATTTTCATATCTTTCACCTTCTATTTTAGGGTTTCTTCTTATTTTTTCTTTTTAGCTTTCTTTTTTCCTTATTTTCAGTAGTTTGCTCTCCTTAGGATTTCTAGGGAAGCTTTATTGAGTGAAATAGGTACTCCTCTCTCACTTCTCTTCTTCGTTTCCTTTTCTTATTTCGCGTAATCATGAGTGGAGAAATGGAGTTAGATAAATTTACCTCTAATGCTAGTTTTAAGCACTTTCTAAAAGCCTTGAAATGTCAACCTTATGATGAAGAGGCCATCCAAATTAGGTTCCTTCTAGGAATGAAAGAGTGTAGGTTCCTAGGGATTTCAACAAGCTAACAGACACTCAAAGGAATATAAGGGAAATGACTTTCTTTATAAAGCAGGTAGAATTTGGTTTAGATCTCCCTCTTTCTCCTTTTTATGTAGAGATTTTCATATTCTATCATAGGTGTCCCAGATTTAAAACTCCTCATAAGATTATGGTAATATCTTCTTTTCATATTTTATGTAAAAAGCTTGGGATTTCCCCTACTATGAGCTTATTCATATCATTCTTTGAATATAAGAGGTTAAAGAGCAGGTTTCGCACATTCAATGCTCGCCCAAATTTGGTTCTTTTCAGGAACCCTCCTGATATTGATAAGTCTTGAAGAAATAAGTTTTTGGTGGCTAGGTTAAGGAGAAATGGTCTAATAAATGAGTGGGGTTTTAGTTTAGATTGGCAAGAGGCTCACGAAGAGGTAAAAAAGTTACCTAGGCTTACAGAGGAAGAAAAATTTATCTTTGAAATGATTGTGAGAGAGGGTAAAGTTTACGATATTCAAAGCATCATAATAGCTCGCCTTTTGAAGGATTCGAGTAGGTTATGCTATTTTTGTGTTGGTGGTTTTTTATAGGAATGTTTAATGCCAATGGTTCTATCTTAACTAATGTGCTCTTTTTTTTAGTTCATCAAGAAACTATGGCATCCTCTGAGGAGGTGAAATTCAAAATGTCTCCTACAAATGTTATGCGAATGGCAAAAATCAAAAGTGAACTAGAACCAGGTGTCTATGGGGAAAAACTCGTTGCAACTAAAGACTCATATGTCTCTAAAGAAAAATTGATTGAGCCTTACTCTAGGGTGATGACTAGAAAAAAGCTACTACAGTGGTGATAAAGGATTCCCCCACAGTGGATACTTAATAGAAAAAGAGAAAAGCTCTTTTGCCCGGTTATAAAAGGAAAGGGAAAAAGGCACTTTCTGAACCAATTGATGTGATTACTGATTTTGGGTCTAAGGAGGAGGAGGAGAAATCCCATTCAAAAAAGAGAAAATGCTCTAGGGCTTTGACCGCTGAGGAGGCTGTGGCTAGCCTCTCTAAAAGAAGTATTATGCTTAAGAGGGAAAAGGCCCCCAAAGTCGATCTTAACAACAATCCTATGTTCAACATTACTCCGGATACTCCCATCTAGAAACTAGCAACTCTTTTGATTAATAGGTCTAAGAGTAGGATTTTCCCTTCAAGGCATTACCTACTCTGAATTTCTCCATACTCTCTACATTGGCTCTAATGAGCATGTTCTTCACCAAGACGCGGTTGGTTCCTCCCTGCATGTCCGCTTAAATCATGGTGTTCAATTAGTATGGTATCATTCCACTCATTTTCTTTATCTTTCAATGATTTTCCTTTATTTTTATTCATTTCGTTTCTCTTCATTTTTGGATCTAGCTCTCTAGGACCTTACATGAATTGGAGTTAAAGATCATGTCTTTCCAAGAAAAAGTTAATAAATTTTTTTATAGAATGACTTTTTGAAGGAAGAGATTAAGAATCTCAAAATTGACCGTACTAAATTATTTGATTGTGTTAAGGAGCTAAAGAAAGCCATTGTCCATATGGAATTTTAGAAGAAGCAATCAACTGAGCTTAACTCAAAAATGCGCCAAGAAATTTTTTAGTTGAAGAAGGACTTGCTTGATAAGTTGTTATCCGAAGAGCAATTGATGAGCTCTTAAGAATCTTAGGGATTCTAATGAATACAGTGAGGAGATTACTTCATATGTTGTAGATTATTACACTACTAGTTGGCGTACTTTGTTGAAGAATATTAAAAAGCATTTTCCTAGTCAGGATTTTGCTGACTTTAATACTGTTGGTGAAGATTCAGATGATGATCAAGAGGGGGATCAACCTAGAGAGGAAAAACTTTATTCTAGTACTCTTATTGACTTTGGGGTGCCCACCACTGTTTCAGAGACGTCAACTCCTCCTGCCAATGGGGCAGAGTCCCAAGGTTTTGCTCAGGATCCCCGAGAGACTCAAGACCTAAGAGAAAGTAAGGAAAAGGATGTTGTTCCCTCTTCCTCCCCCACCAAGGTCGATAAACCTGAGAGTTCTTAGATGCAGTTTAGCCTTTGGTTGAACATATCTTTTGTCTTAACTTTTTGGATGCTTAAATGTAGTAGCTTGTAAAGTGTTTATTCATACATAATATCTTCACCTCTTCGAGGCATTTGTTTTGAATAGTATGTTGGCTTTTTCAAGAATATGCTCATATATTCCTACTTTGCTTATGCTTTATTTGGTTTTCAATATGTTGTTTGTGGACTCAGGAAGTATTCCTGAGAGAAGTTATGTGTAAATATGTTGTGAATATTTCATATGATATTTGTCTCACTTCTAGAGACTTAGCATTAGTTTAATTATTGAATGCATTCTTTTTCTGATTCACCTCACTTTGGGAGATGTCCTTTTTGTGTTGAAAATGAGAAGTTGAATATTAACATGCAATTCCTAAGAGTTAAATATATTTTCCCTCTCACAAAATTTTTCATAATATTTGATATTCTTCTTATAAAAATCTAGAAGTCATCAAGATTGAAGAATAGCAAGAGTTGACATATAGATAATATATTTCATTAAGAAATGCCTCTCTTTGCCACAAGAGAGAGAGCACCTTTCATTCATAGATATATAGTAGAGAAAATAGCAAACTTCAAGTACATATACATATTTATTACAAAGGATAGAGAAGCGATTATGTTATCCTTACAAAATAAAGAAAACAATACAAGAAACATAATTTCTTACTGATAGTACTTTTTTAGATGTTGGGAGTTCCATGCATGTAGGAGGCAATTTCCTTTAAGATCAGTGAAGTAAAAAGTCTCAAATTGGATAATCCCCACAACTCTGTAGGGTCCGTCCTATGTAGGTAATAACTTCCCTCAACCTTCTCTTCTCCCATTAGCATTTAAGTTTCTTAGTACCTAATCTCTCATTTGCAAAGGTCTAGATTTGACTTTGACATCAAAATACTTGGCTGCTCTTCTCATTTGCTCTGCTATTCTGATTGAAGCTTCCTCTCTCAAACCTTCAAGTAGATTGAGGTTTATTCTCAACTCCTCTTTATTTTTCTCTAAATCACAACACTCTACCCTCTGAGTATGAATCCCTACTTTCAGAGGAAAACAACCTTGGTTCCATAAGTTAAAGAGAATAGAGTTTCACCAGTAGGGCTTCTCGGAGTAGTCCTGTAAGCCTATAAAATACTAGGTAGCTCTTCTACCCAATAATTCTTAGTACCATCCACTCTCTTCCTTAACCCCTAAAGAATTTTTCTGTTGGATACTTCAGCTTGCCCATTAGATTGTGGGTGAGAAACAGAACTAAATTGATGATCGGTGATTGATGTTAAGCCCTTCAGTGAATTCCTTAAACTTGCTACATTCAAATTGTTTCCCATTATCAAATATCAATATTTTTGGCACCCCAAATCTATATATCACATTTTTCCAAAGAAAATTTATAGCTTTCTGAGCGATGATTGTTACTACAGCCTCAGCCTCTACCCATGTAGTAAAATACTCCATAGCTAGTTTTACAAAGTGTTTATGTCTAGTTGGGGGGGGGGGGGGGAATGGACCTAAAATGTTTTTTCCCCATTGTGCAAAGGGCCACTAGCTAGAATAAAAATTTGATTATTGGTAGGGATATAGATAGCATTGGCTTACCTCTGATAGACATCACACTTCTTTACAAACTCTGAGGCATCCTTAGAGATTCTAGGCCAGAAATACCCTTGCCTTATTATCCTGTTACACAGAGCTCATCCTCCTATGTGACTCCCACAAACTCCTTCATGTACTTCTTCTCTCAGCACATATCCTGCTTCTTTTTCAGATAAGCATCTTAAGAGGGGCATGTGATACCCTCTCTTATAGAGTTTCCTTTTAGCAATGTGAATCTGGATGCTCTCAGGAATAGCCTAAGAGCTTTTCTGCGGTCTTCTAAGGATTCCCCTATCCCCAAATATAGGCTTATTGGGTCCATCCAAGATGTTCTTTCTTGAACTGGAAGAATTTCAAGAGTTTTTGATGTACTTGGAAAGGATTGTATTTTCATGTGAACATCATCAATTGAAGAATCTTCTGATACCACCATTTTACTGATAGAGTTTGCTAAGGAATTTTCTAACCTGGGAATCTGAACAATGCATATAGGAATTCCCTTCTACTCATATCTCTTCAATATCTCCCTTACTTGTTGAAGGTACACACCCATTGTTTCGTCTTTTACCTCAAACGCTTCCCCCACTTGGTTCACAACTAGTTATGAATCACTATGAACCTTTAAATTTTAAACTCCAACTGCTTCAGCTAACTTCAACCCATTAATAAGAACTTCATACTCAGAGACATTTTTTGAGACAGGTAAAGAAAATTTAAGGGCATGTTTGATCAGGAACCCATGTGGTCCCTTGAGTACTATCCCAACTCCACCTCCCTCTGAGCAAGATGAACCATCCATATACAAGTTACATTCGTAAGTCTTCCCAGTAGACGAACTAGGCAAAAGATGATATGCTTGCTTCTTTTCTTCTTAGGACTCACTTTCACCATTAGCTTCATTGAAATAACATTCCACAATGAAGTCAGCAAGGACTTGTGCTTTTATAGCCTTCCTAGGCTCATACTTCAATATGCACCCACTGATGTCTACTGACCATACCGTCACCCTACCAGTTGTGGAAGGTCTTTGAAGGGCCTGCCTAAGAGGCATATTTTTTCACACAATTCCCTGATGTCCGAGGAGGTAGACCCAAAATTTCCTCACATTAATCAGTAATGAGAATGGCAATTTTTTTATGGCGGTATAGTTCAACTCTGACCCATGAAGAACTCTACTCATATAATACACTAGTTTTTATAACTTATCTTCTTCGTAAACTAGAACTGTACTTACTACTTAATCTGATGCGGCCAAGTAGATGAATAAATCCTCTCCAGGCAACAACCTACTCAGGATTTGTGGAGATTGTAAATAATCCTTCAGAGCTTTGAAAGCTTTTTCACATTCTTCTGTCCATTTAAAAGCATAGGCTTTTCTTAATTTCCAAAAGAAAGTGAGACACCTCTTGGCAAACTTTAAAATGAACCGGTGTAAGGCAATAACCCTTCCTGCCAGTCTTTGCACATCTTTGGGACACTGAGGAGATGACATTTCTAGTATAGCTTGTACTTTCTCATGTTTTGGCTCAATCCCCTTACTACTCACTTTGTATCCCAATAATTTTCCCCCTCTAATAAAGAAAGAGCACTTGTCAGGATTTAGCTTCATACCATACTGGCTAAGTACTCCAAAGATTTCCTATAACTTAGTTATGTATTCTTCAAAGGTCCTACTCTTCATGATCATACCATCAACATATGCTTTAAAATTCCTTCCACTAATTCTTGAAAATTTTGTTTATAAGCTGCTGTTAGGTGGCTCCAGCATTTTTTAGGCCAAATGGCATTGCCTGATAGCAATAAATTCCCTTCTTTATTATAAAAACTATTCTCTCCTCATGTTCTAGGTCTATAGGGATCTGATGGTACCCTAATAAAGCATCCAAAGAAGTCAAATATTCATACCCAGTAGTGGCATCCACCAATTTGTCTATTAAAGGTAAAGGAAATAATCTTTAGGACACGCCCTTAAGATCCGTGAAATCAACACATAGTTTCCATTTCCCATTAGACTTTTTTACCAACACCACATTTGCCAACCAAGGAGGGTAATCAACCTCTCTCATAAATCTTGCTTCAATTAGCTTGTCCGCCTCTTTATCAATTGCATCTTGCTTATGTGGAGGGAAGAAGTGCTTTTTCTATTTCACGGGCTCAATGTTAGGGTCGGCATTGAGCTTATGAGTCATTACACTTGGATCAATGCCAGGCATTTCTGAAGGCCTGAAAGCAAAACTAGACTAGTGGCTGTAGAGAAATTTTCTAACTTGAGACTTCTACTCCTCTATTGATTAACTATTCAAATGAATGCACTTTTCCAGACTCTCATGACATATAATCATCAGCTCTGGCTCCCTGATAGGCTCAGTTCACTTATCAGGTATCCCTCTTCCTAATTATATTTACTCTATCAATAGTACTTCATCTTCTAAAGGTGGGCTTAGAGAAATTGAATGATAGTATTTTTCCTTAAACTACCTTCCCCGTACGATAATTGGCCCATCATCTAACAGCATCTCTATGCATAAATACTAAATGCAAGTGATTGAACAAAATTTATAGAGAATTGGCCTGCCAATTATGGCAATATATGTGGTTGACACCTCTTCCTCTATGAATTTAGCCATCATAGTTCTTCCCCTCACAACTTCTCCTTTCAAATTTTTCTCTCCCAGGGTGATAGAAAGAGTGATTTTACCTTTGACCTTCATAGGAAAATCTCCCAGACCTCTCAACCATGAGTATACTGGAGTTAAACAATCTTCTTGAATTCCCATTTTCCTAAAGACATATAAGGTAGCAAGTTCACAGAGCTTCCATCATCTACTAAGACTCTTTCTACCATAAATTTATTTATCACAACTATAACTACCATAACATCTGCATAGGGCGTCGCCACTTCAATTCCATCCTCGGGACCAAAGGTTATAAGGCAGGTCCTGAGAGGATCTTCTTCTCTCATTTTATTCTTCCTTCTCCCAGATCTCTTTTCCCCCTTTCCAGAGTCATCTCCAGCTATCCAATGGATCATCCCACCTATCCCAGTATTGGAAGAAATCATGGGTTGCTTATCTTTCTAAGTCCTGGAAGTCATTGCCTCCTCAGAGGATTTAATTATTCTATCTTCCCTTCTAACAAAATTCCACATTTTCCTATCTTTGATAAGCCTTTCAATTTTAAGCATCAATTTATGACACTCATTTGTGCTATGCCCAATTGCTTTATGAAAATGACAATATTTTTCCCCTGATCCCAATTCTTAGGATTTGAAAGCATATCTTTAGGCCACCTCACGTACTCTGATTTCCATCAAAACCTTATGATAGGAGGTGCTAAGTTTTCCATCTCCCAGAGTCATTCTATCTTCACTAGGAGGAGTGAAAGGTCTTCTGGTGTTTCTCTACATAGGCCTCTAATTCTAAAGACTCGGGTTTCTTTTGGCCCTCTTGAGAACAGAAGAATCCTCTAGTTCCTTCTTGTGCTTGGGCACAAATCGCCTGGTTCGAAAAGCATTCATTTGCTTGATGTATTTCTATGCCCTATCCATCAATGCTATCAGGTATGTTAGTTCATTCTTTGTGAGTGAGTTAAAGAAAGGGGGATTATTGGTGCCCTTTATGATAGCTTCAATTGCTCTTGAGTGATCCAGATTGGGAATATTTATCGCTTCCATGTTGAATCTTGCAACATATTCTCTCAGGCTTTCTCCTTTGTTTTCAATAATGGTCTCTATATATGAAGTTTCCATGTAAGCTGGAATATTAGAGACAAATTTGCTAATGAACTGCTTCCCAAAATCAAAGAAAGAGTGAATATTGCTACGGAGTAAATTATTGAACTAAGATTGTGCAGCATCAACAAAGGTTGTAGGAAATATTTTGCAAAGAATAACATCCTAATGTGTATAAAATTCCACAATTATTTTAAATTTAATCACGTGATCTTTAGAGATCATGGTGCCATCATAAGAGGGCAAGGTAGGAAGCTTAAACTTACTAGGGATCGGCTCTTTCTGAATATCCTCAGAGAAATGTGAATGGATACTGATCACCTTACTAGATAGTTTGCCCTTCCCTACTTTCTTTTCCCCCCAGTCTAGGAACTCTTTGAACTCATTCTCCAATTTGTTGTGATGAGATGAAGAATGATTAGTGGCTTTCCCCTTCCCACTACGTCTTTTAGAAGCATCCTCATAAGACTCAAAATCTCATCTCTCCTTATAACTCCTAGGATATTTTCGTTCACGGGATCGAGAATATCTTTCTCTTCCCCTTATAACATCAGAGTCTTCTATACTCCCCCATCTCTGATCTCACTCTACCACTTTAGATTCCTAAGATTCACACCCCTTAGAGTTCACTCTCAAGTGATATTTGTTGTGCTCACAGGGTGACCGAGAGCCACAAACTGTTTCTGAATGCATCTCATTAGTTTCTCCCTCCCCTTCAATAATCAACCTCCTTCTCACAATGTTTGGAGTTTTGATATAAGGGTTAGCAGCCTTGGTTTTCTCCTTCTTCTGTTCACATTGCGCCTTTATTAAATAATCCACTTTTTCATTAAGTCATTAAGGAAATCAGCTAGCACTTCAACAATTTTAGGATTTTTAGAGCTAGATCCTGCTGCTCTCTTCTCAACCTTATTACCCTCCCCATTAATTCCTTCCCTATCAAAGGCATTTGACCTTATCATCATAGAGGAATGTTAGCCCTTAATGTGAGTTTATGTCCTTTGTGTATACTTCTAGCTAAAAAAACTACCACTTTGAATTCTCTATAAACTCTTATAACTCCCCAACCACTATAACTCCCTAACCCTTAAAACTCCATAGCTAATAGATTAAACTCAAAACAAATAGTTTTTCTAATAAGAGCTACTCATTTCCTATAGATTGTACCAATTGATGTAGGTGCTTCAGACCTCAAGCTCCAGCTCAGCATTTGAATTCCTGCATTTAGTCAACAAGCTATGGTCAAAAGGGTTTTAGAGTTTCCAAAACCCCTTTGATGATCAAATGAGGGAGACTCCCAGGAAGAGCTAACTCATGCAGGATAAAATAAACTTAAAAGATAAAGAAAGAAGAGAAGAAAAAAGGAAGGAAAGGAAAAGAGTGAGAAATTATAGCTTTGTTCTTGATCTGGACAGAGAAATAGAAATGGTAAAAGAAAAAGAAGAACGTAGCAAAAGAATGATACCCATTTCTCTCCACTTAGTCCCTTTATTATTTGCATGAAGTTGGTAGCAAAGCATTTAATTAATCAAGAGCTCTGATGCTATAGTAGAATAGAGCACATGAGGCCTACTTTTCAGGAACAGTGACTGTGTCTATATAAAGTGGAGCTGATGGACATGCATTTAATGCATGTCAGAACAGTACTATACATGACTCATAGGAGTCAGGAATTATCCTGGGAATCATGAAGGATGTCTCAGAGGATTGTAGGACCTTCTTCAACACAGTAGTGTCCTAGCTGGCAAGTCAATAAGTCAAAAAGGATAGCTGATGTATTAAGGGAAAGAGACTTTGTACACATGTCTCTTTCTTATTGGGAGGATATTTTTGTGTATCATCACTTAGGATGCATGGAAACTTTAACTATCAGACATTTTCTCAATTCAGAAATGCCTTCGCACCAAAAACTCAGGAGAACAATACATTTAAGAATTATTTTCACAAATTTTAAAAATTAAAAGAAAATATATACTTTCCACTTGAAAATACATATTTTAATTTATTTACA
>CATIWM010180832.1:0-24554 GCA_949671775.1 Mallotus repandus
GAATTACCAAGTGAAATCCTAATATACTAACCAATTAAGAAACACATACACGTATAATTCTACTATTCCCACTATTAGGGCTATTACAATAATCTACTGAAAAAAAAATAAAATTAACTACAACCCCAAAAAAATACAAAATAAATGAATGAAAAATCATAAAATTACGTTCAAATACAAAATTTAATCCATGGATCTTCATGGATCTTGTTCACCACGACGGATTCAAACCATCCCATCAAAAATCATAAACAAAAAAAAAGATTAGTAAATAAAAAAATAAAATTAAAATCAAATAAAATAAGAATTAAATAGAATAAAAAACAATCAAATAAAAAAGAAAAAGGAATAGGAAAAGAACTAGTTTGATGATGCAGTATTGATTCCCCTCAGAAGGTGATCACCATTAATGAAAGCCTGTGGCTTTTGTTGTGTTTGTCTATGATTTTGATTTATTTGGATTTGATTTACGGATAAAACATGAAAGAAGTACGTAAAAAAAATCAAGAAAAGTGGGGGTATTTTGGTTGACGGCTAAGAATCAGAAAGAGGTGGAGAGAAAAAAAAATTTCCTTTCCACGTGAAAAGAAAATCACGTATTTATAAAGACCCCATCCTGTAACCCCAATCTGGTTACAGGATAAAAATCAAATAAATTATTTGATTATTTATCTAAAAAAATAAATAAATTTATCTGATAAAATAAAAATACTTATCAAAATAACATAATCAAAATCTAATAATAAATGATAAATAAATAAAATAAATAAATAAATTCTTGAAAAAAAAATATGACAACTTGAGGAAAAAATGGGAAAGAGTGGCCGTATGGCCACTCTTCCTCTTAAATTTTATTTGGGCGAAGTTGGCCCGAATGGCCAACTTCGGCCCACTTGATTTTTTTAATTTTTTTTAAATTTATTAAAAATAATAATAATAATAATAATAATAAATAAAATTTACAATTAAATTTAAAAATAATTTACAATTTAATTCTAAACCAATAAATCTAATTTCACAGTCTATTTTCATCATCGGGTCCTCTATCGCATCCATGCCCTAATTATCCCGAAATTGGGTGCTTACACTAATCTTCTTAAAGCAATCCAGGCTACTCTAAAGCCTCCAGCTTCTAAGCCTCCGAGTATTTTTGGCCTTCCAAACCCCTCAAGTAAAGTTCCTCAACTTGTTTCTAAAATTAAGAAAGATGAATCTTCCTCTCCGAAAACCCTTTCTCAAAGTGACTTAAACCCTGTGGCTACAAAAATTAGCGCACATACTGTTTTATCACAATCCAAAATTAAAGCTTCTGAATTTCTTCCACAAACCACTTTTCAAAAAAAATTAACTATTGAAGATGGTTTTTATCATACAGATCCTTTCTTTACTCTACAAAATCATTTTCCAAAAAATTAGTTTTATAAGCCTTGGGATCTTTCCAAGCTCTAAGAATTTTATAAAACTATTCTGGAATTTACTGGTTCCATAGAATTCAAACACTTCTACATAAAGGCTCCCCTGACCCTTCTTATTCTACCTGCAAAATCCTTAAAATCCTTCACCTTAAAGAATGGGGCCAAGAGCTTTCTAAACCAAAAGCGTTCCCTGTAAATTTTCAAACCAAGTTAAACTTCTACCGAGCATTTTCCTATTGGGATTATGAACAGGTATGGTTTAATTCCTTCCTTATCCGAAATAGCTATAGAACCCATTCATGGCTATTTTTCCTCAATGATCATGCCAACATTATAAAATTTCCTATATGGTTCACTCGATAGTGGAATAATTATGGATCTATCCCAGACATCTTCCTTTCTAATATCCGTAATAGTTTTGAACTCTTCGAAACACATTACAAACCTTCCTCTCCTACGAAAAAGTTCCCTCTTCTATGCCTTTATTGTACAAATTTCTTTGTTCCTTGGGTCTCACAATAGTACCTTAACTACTCTTCCAATAATGGCAATATAGTTCTTCAAACAAAGTTTAAAGTAAAATGGTGGAATTCTTATAAAATTCTAGAAAAGATTTCAAAGTCTACAATTGCAGGATGGCTCCAAAAGCATGGATATCTTGGAAGCTCTCTCTCCTAGTCTAACTTCCTCGATCAAAAGTCACATGCTAGTGCTCTCCTCATAGCTGTAAAAATAAAAGAAGAATACTTCAGCATAATCCAACAGTTAGTCCAATCCAGGACCACTTCTTCTACAAATTCCAACATGTTTGAAGACTCAGAACCCTTCATTAATTTAGGTAATGACAATAAAGACGACTGCATTAGAATTTTTCCCTCTATTAAACCCACAGGCTCATAAAGTTTATAAAGTTTTATAAGGACTTATAAATATTTATTTTGTCTTAGCTCGGTGGGTTGAAAATCCTTTTGGATGGCCCATACAAAAGTTAGGGTATTTATATTTATATAAAAAGTATTTTAATTAAATATTTTACTTTCCATATCAGCCTACTCCAGACAACTAGGACACTCTCAAACAGTGACAAGTGCCTAAAATGATGAATTTTGAGCACTATAAAGTTGCATTTCATCATTATAATTATAGTTTTTTATCATTTAAATGCATGATTTGAGGTTATTTGCAATGGGGAGCTAAAATATTAGTCATTTTGTCATTTTATGCATTTTTGGTTTACAATTATACTTGTTACATTGCTTTCATGTTGATTTTGTAGGTTCCATATTGCTTGGAACTAATTTTGGGAATGAAGCAATGAAGACTTAAAGCTAGGAGCTAATTTAGCCAAAGAAAGGGCAAAGAATCAAAGCAATAAGGGGAAAGGCTGATTCAACATATGAGATTCGGTAAAGCTTTTAACATCCTCATAGTCTTATAATAAGAAGGAAGTCTACTAGAAAATTTAAGTAGACATCTTAAGCTTTCTGAATTGAGCTTACTTCTCAAAATCCAAGTTCTTTTGGATTTTCAAATCTTGAGTCAAAGTCAGCACATAAGTAGCTTTTATTTTAGGTTGCATAGCTCATCGTATTTCAGCTATATCTTGAGCTACAGAGGTCTAATTTAGGTGATTTAAAGTGATATGGAAATTTTAGACAACTATCTACAACTTTTATGCAGGAAGATTTAGTTGATTCTATCATCATAAAGGACTAAAGTGTCTAGTTGCATGGCTATGCGCATAAGTGCGCACGGCCATATGCTCTATAACCAACTTTGAAAATTCAAAATTTATGTTGCTAATTTGAAGGGGTTGATGATTTTTAAAAGGTAACTACTTAAAGAGGCTAAAGGCAAGGGTTTTATAAGAGGGAGCTACCATATATAAAAATAACACTCTTTGTTTTAGTTTTTACATCATTTTCCTAAGAATCAAACTAGAATTCTCTAGTTCTTTTCATTTGATTAGAATAGGTTGTTTGAAGACTGAAGAGAAAAGACTTTCACTCTAAGGGGTTTTCTTATTCTATTATTTTGTTATTTCAATTTAAATTTTATAATAATGGAATTGCTTTCTCCTCATTCATTATCTTTTATTCTTCTTAATATGTGTGGCTACATTTTCTAGTTAGGGTTCTTGAATCAATTCAACCATGTAAACAATATGATTTACTCTAAGTAAATAAATATAGTTCATTGGTTATTCCTTTACTTAATGTCTTCAATGGATTGGCCACCCTTTGTTTGAATCTAGATGATGAGACTTAATTAAGAAATAGGTTTCATTAAGAAAAGATGCAAATAACCTATTAATTGTCTATTTAGTTGAGAGACATTTATATGGTTAATAATGTTAAAGATTTGAGCCTTAAACTGGGTTCTAAATACACTTAGTAAGTGAGAGCTATAAATCTAGGTGCTAATTTACTTGGTTAATCATAGGTTTGTCTGAGAGGAAGATCTGTGATTCTTAAGATTGCTTGCATAATGAACTGTGGTATGAATGAACTTAAAGATTAATTACATCTTTAAAAGGTTAAATTGAGTTTAAGAACCCTAACATTTTCTTGGATTGTGATTCCTTACATTAGCTTTCAATTGTTTAGTTTACTTTATTTTAAAAACCATTTTTCGATGTCTAAATAAATGAACACTTTGAGTAATTCAATACTTAATTTGCAATCTCTATGGGATGATTCTGTATACTTGTGGATTCCTAACAGATAGCCCTCAAGAAAATTTGACTTTTATGTCAAATATTCTGCACCTGCTTCTTCTCAGGTCCCACTTCACTCCATCACTCCACATGGTTGGGGCCTTGGGTTCCATTTTCAAGACCTGGTTGGAGTACTTTCTGTAAAGTCAAGACACACTTCCACTAGAGACCGAGGATAGTTGTATATTCCCACCAATAATGGAGACATCAGGACCCCTCTCCATATCCTGAAGAACCTCGTGCTCCGACAGGATCCTCCTCAACTCTCTATATAAAGAAGCCTCCTCCTGCATTAGAAAACATAACACATTTTAGGAGAAAACATTTCAGTATAGCATAGAGTAATAAGCCTATCTCTCCTCTCTAGTAAAGTTTAGCTTAAAATTGTTCACTCTTATAAAGTTTTAATATAGTTCTCTGTAATCTCCCTTTGCTTTCCAGATAAAGAACTTCTGCAACTTCCTTTGCTTTGATAAATAAAGTTTAAAGCCTTCAGTAAGAACTTTCTCTTGTATTTTAAATTTTCTTTATCTAAAGTTTTCTTTATTTTTCTGCATCTCTTAAGTAACAAAATGTATGCTCTGTGCTTCCCTAAGAAATTAGGATCCTGCACATCAGAAACTCTCTGAAATATCCTGCTGCATTTGGTCCGGTAACCTTCGTGTCTTGCCTGTGACTGGAGTGTGAGATCGGCATTTTGATATGATATCATCATTTATATTCCCTTGCATCTATAGTGTTACCCCTAAGAACCTTGGATGTTGCTTTAATATCATCATTTGGTCATTGCTTTGATACCATCAATGACTAAGGATCTCAAGGGTAACACTGTAGATGCAAGGGAATGCAAATGGTGATATGATATCATAATGTCGGTCTCACACCCCAGTCACAGGCTAGACACGATAGGGTAACCGGACCAAACGCAGTAGGATATTTCACAGAGTTTCTGATGTACAGGATCCTAATTTCTTTGGAAAGCACAGAGCATATGTTCTATTACATAAGAGATGTAGAAAAATAAAGAAAGCTTTAAAGAAAGAAAATTTAAAATACAAGAGAAAGTTCTTACTGAAGGCTTTAAACTTTATTTATCCAAGCAAGGGAAGCTACAGAAGTTCTTTATTCGGAAAGCAAAGGGAGATTATAGAGAACTATATTAAAACTTTATAAGTGAGAATAATTTTAAGCTAAACTTTACAAAGATTAAAGATATGCTTATCAATCTGTGCTATATTGAAATGTATCCTCCTAAAATGTGTTCTGTTTTCTAACACATGAGGAGGCTTCTTTATATAGAGAGTTGAGGAGGATCCTATAGGAGCACGAGGTTCTTTAGGATATGGAGAGGGGTCCTGATGTCTCTGTGATTGGTGGGAATATATAGCTATCCTCAGTCTCTAGTGGAAGTGTGTCTTGACTTTACAAAAAGTACTCCTACCAGGTCTTGAAAATGGAACCCGGGGCCCCAACCATTTGGAGTGATGGAGTGAAGTGGAACCTGAGAGGAAGCAGGAGCGGAATATTTGACATAAAAGCCAAATTTTCCTGAGGGCTGTCCAAGAGTGTCCCAGTTGTTTAAAGTAAGCTAACTTGGAAAGTAAAATATTTAATTAAAATACTTTATATATATATATATATATATAAATACCCTAACTTTTGTATGGGCCATCCGAAAGGATTTTTAACCCATCGAGCTAAGACAAAATAAATATTTACAAGGCTTTACAAAACTTTACAAACTTTTTAAGCATATGGGCTTAATAGAGGAAAAAATTCCAAAGCAGGCATCTTCATTGCCATTACCCAAATCAATGAAGGGTTCTTAGTCTTTAGACATGTTGGAATTTGCAGAAGAAGTGGTCCTGGACTAGACTAACTGTTGCATTATGCTGAAGTATTATTCTTTTATTTTTGTAACTGCGAGGAGAGCACTAGCATAGGACTTTTGAGCGAGGAAGTTAGACTGGGAGGGAGAACTTCCAAGATATCCATGCTTTTGGAGCCACCCTATAATTGCAAACTTCAAAATCTTTTCTGGAATTTTATAAGAATTCCACCATTTTACTTTAAACTTTCATTTAAGAACTATAATGCCATTATTGAAAGAGTAGTCAAGGTACCATTAGGATACCCAAGGAACAAAGAACTTTGTACAATAAAGGCATAGAAGAGGGAAATTTTTCTCAAGAGAGGAAGGTTTATAATGTGTTTTGAAGAGTTCAAAACCTTTACGGATATCAGAAGGGAAGATGTCTAGGATAGGTCCATAATTATTCCACCATCAAGTGAGCCATGTAGGAAAATTTGTAATGTTGGAATGATCACTGAGGAAGAATAACCATGAATGGGTTCTATAGCCATTTTGGATAAGGAAGGTATTAAACCATGTCTGTTCATAATCCTAATAGGAAAATGTTTGGCTGAAGTTTAACTTAGTTTAGAAATTTACAAGGAAGGCTTTTGGTTTAGAAAGCTCTTGGCCCCATTCCTTAGGGTGAAGGACTTTAAGGATTTTGCATGTTGAACAAGAAAGGTCAGGGGAGCCTTTATGATTAATGGAACCAGTAAATTCTAAAATAGTTTGATAAAATTCTTGGGGCTTGGAAAGATCCCAAGGCTTATAAAACCAATTTTTTTAAAAATTATTTTTTATAGTAAAGAAAGGATCTTTATGATAAAAACCATCTTCAACAGTTAAAATGTTTTGAAAACTGGTTTTTGGAAGATATTCATAAGCTTTAACTTTAGATTGTGATAAAACAATCTGTGAGCAACTTTGTGTACCCATACGGTTTAAATCACTTTGAGAAAGGGTTTTCTAAGAGGAAGATTCACCAAACCAGTTGAGGAGCCTTACCTAAGGGGCTTGGAAGGCCAAAGATACTAAAAGGCTCAGAAGCTGGAGGCTTCAAAGTAGCCTGGATTGCTTTAAGAAGATCAGGGGTTCAAGAAATGGATTCAACCCATTGTTGAATCTCAAGAGCTTTAGAGGAGTCATCTTTACTTTATTCATGGCTAACAATGTCGTACCAAGACTTTATTGGTTTCTCAGCAGAAAGTGGAGGGGAGACTTTATCAAGGACAACTTTACAAGTCTAAATTTTTTCTTTATGTTTCCTTTTTCAAACCATCTTTATCTGTTTTGTAAAATTATCTGGTCAGAAAATCTGTTAAAGAATTTTCATTTCCTTCAATAAATTCTATCTCAAAATCAAAGATACTCAAAATAGCTTGCCATCTAGCAAAAATCTATTTTGATGCAATATTTTGAACATCTTTTTGTAAAATTTCTTTAGAAAATTTACAATCAATAAAAAGTAAAAACTTTTCATTGAGTAAATCATACTGTAACTTTATGATGCAGAGAATAATGGAAAGAATTTCGTTTTTTTATGGTAAAGTAGTTTTTCTGTGTATCATTCTAGTGTCTTGAATTGTATTGTACTACTACTTCCCGCCCATTTTTAACTTTTTTTAAAGTACCACCATATCTTAAGTCACTAGCATCTGCCTCTACAACTTTAGGGAGACTGGGATCAGCTAAGTGAAGACATGGGATCTCAACTATATGTTTCTTTATCTATTGGATGACCTTTATGTGTTCATCCATCCAGGGAACAGGATTCTTCTTTAACTTGTCATGCAGGGGCTTGGCAATTCTATTTATGTTGGGACAGAAATCCAAAACATAATTAAGACTACCTAAGAATCTCTATAACTGGGTTTTATCTAGGGTTTTACCAAGGAACTTGTTGGCAAACTCTAAGGATCTCTCAATGGGAATAATTGTGCCATAGCAGATATAGTGTCCTAAAAATCTTACTCTGGTTTGGAAAATAGATATTTTCTTAGCAGAGACAACAAGACCATAAGCTTTAATGACATAAAGAAAAGTTTTTAAATTCTTGTAATGTTGTTCAATTGAGTTTGAGAAAATAAGCACATCATCAATATAAACAATGCAGAATTTAGAATAATGATTAAAGATGTCATTCATTATTCTTTGAAATTCTGAAGGTGCATTTTTCAAACAAAAAGAATTATATTCCACTCATACAGTCTGAAGGGGACTGTAAAAATGGTTTTTTTAATGATGCTCTTTAGCAATTTGTGTTTACCAAAATCCTTATTTCATGTCAAATTTTGAAAATACACATGCAGAATGTGGTTTTTGTAAAAGATCTTTTTTGTTTGGAATTGGATGCTTTATCCACTTTAGAGCTTTATTCAGAGATTTGTAATTAATTACAAGCCTAAGTGTGCCCCTTTCTTGTTCTGAAGCTTTATTAATATAGAAAACTGCACAGCTCCAAGGAGACCTAGATTTAAAGATTAATCCTTCGGACTCAAGGTCCTAGATTTCTTTCCTACAGTGCTGTTCTAGTTCAGCATTCATCTAAATTGGTCTAGATTTAGTAGAAATGTTTCTCTCATAAAATCCGGACTCATAAGGAAAATCAACAATGTGTTGTTTCCTTTTGTAGAAAGCATTTGGTAAATTAGAATAAACTTTATCAACAATAATTTTTTGAAATTCAAAAATCTTTTCTTGTAAATCTTTTAACTTTAACTATTGTTCAATTCTTTGAAAATGAACATTTTACTTTAAATTAAATAAATCATTCTTTTTACTCTTGATCAGAAGATTAATCTGATTTTCATAAATAGAATATGCTTTGAAAAAATTAAGTTATCTAGTTTTTGGCTTTTCTAAAAATGGAAAAGAAATAAAAACTTTATCATCTTTGTAATATATCGAGTTATGAGTAACCATATAGGGAGTTATCAAATTAATGAATGGTGTCCCTAGGATTACTGAATAACTGATATCAGAAATAAGAAGAAAATAATTTTTCAGTAAAAATCCATTGTTTAAAATACTAACTTCTGCTTTTCTATTAATATTTATTTTGGAACTATTAACAGAAGAGAGTTTTTCACAGGTGGCTTCTTAAAAATGTTTTGGAACAACTCTAGTCTTTATACAACTTAAATCTGTTCCTGTATCAAACAAAGCAACAGTTTCAAATTGAAAATCTTTATCAAAGATAAGGGAAACTTTAATAATGTAATTCCTAGAAGTAATCTAGCTTAAAGCACAAAGGAAATCATTGGGAACTTTATCCATACTGGCCAAGAACTTAGGCTTTAGACTCTTGGTATCATCACTGTCACTAGACTCTTGGGCTAGTTTAGTGACAACAAACTAGATTAGGTCAGAATCCTTTTGTTGTTTCTCCTTAAGCTGCTTTATTTCAAACTTTATGGACTTTATCTCAGAATGGAGTACTTGGACATCTCCTAATGGTTTATTACCAAATTTTTCCTATTCAGGATGGTGGTAAAATCATACATATTGGTACTGGTGGAAGGTAACTCAATCTTGGGTGGCTCTGGTTTTTTTTTTTTTTTTTGAGACTGCCTAAGTTGTTCTAGATATTTTTTTTGTACGTCAGGGTCAATGATGTGTTGAATAACAACTACAATCAGAGTCTATTCTTTGGTTAGCATATTTAAACGCTTTCCATCAGAGCTAGACTCTACCTCAGGGTTAAAATAGGAGGTGGTTGTTATTTCATCTATCTAGGGATAGCCTTTTCCTGAGGAAGTAGTTTTAGAATTATAAGTTTCTATGAACAAGGCTGAGAGCTTTGGTATGGTTTCTTCCCTTAAGTCAAGTTCCTGAAGCTTTTTGGAGACTTTACAGTATTTGGAAATATGTCATTTCTTGCCACATTTGTAGCAACTGACATCTTTCAAACTACTCCTTTTGGGTTTGGAGGCTTTATCTTTAATACTATAAGATTTTTTATGTAAGGTTCATCGTAAGTCTTTTTCCCCTGAAACCTCCTGGATTTAGAAAATTTCTTAGAAGATGACTTTCAGTTTTTACTACAATCTCCTTTATAGGCTTGGTTCTAGATATAACTATAGTCAAACCGCTTATAAAAGGATTTGAGTTCTTTTTTAGACTTTTCAATTCCCATTTTAAATGCTTTTGGAGTTTTAAGTCTTGACATACCTTTAATCCTTCTTTTTGGGTGGTACTAATCAATTCACCATAGGTGACCTAATCATAAGGGATGATATGGGTGCCAAAAGAATGTTTAATTTCCATTCAGACTCTTTCTCTTAAAAGGGTTAGGAGACCAGTTAGGAATTTCTTTTTCTAGAAAGGCTAGTTAGAGTCTTCCCTAAGCATTACCCTAGTAAGGAAGGTCGATATATACCATTGGAAGTCACTGAGCTTTTTGCACCTAAGGTTGGACAAAATGTCGGTGTTTTATCTTTAAAATGAGAGGAATCACCTATGAAATGCAATGTTATAGTCAAAATCAGGGTAGGCACAGCATCTTGAATGAGATTTCCTAAGGGGTGGGCCTTCTTCATCTTTTTGGATAGCATTTATGATATCCGTTTGTTATTGGATTGTGAGATGATAATCCCACCAACCTTTAAGCTGTCCAAAAAAATTACAATGATAAGTTCTGTAATGGACTTATCAGAGGTTCCTGTTTGGGTTTTATAGGAATTAGAGGCCATATTCATTTATTAAAGGGAATTTAGAATTTGATATTCTATCATCCCATCAATGTTCCATTCGTAAACAGAACTGGTACTAAACTTTGGTTGTACAAGGATACTTGGTTGATCACCTATTTTGAGTTCTGGATACTTGCCTCTAGTATACCCTAAATGAAAAGGCTGACTATTAGACCAATGAAGTTTAGCAATTTCTGGATACTTTTCCTTAAACTCAGTATCTTCAGACTGGGAAGCAAGGACTTTATCAAGAATACTAACATTCTGGTTGATGGACTGTGGAGTGTCAGGTGCTATAGGGTTGGAAGATGGCCCTAATCAGCTAAGTTGTTCTATTACAGCTTTAAGGTAATCAAATTTGCTAGATCTAATTTCTTATTGAGCATTGTTAGAAATTTGAAAAGGTTTGAACATGGGGTTCTTTAATTTTTTATCAGCTAATCCTAAGGGTTCTATAGGTTTTTGTTGGTTTTGACCCTCTATTCTAGATAACTATTTACCTATGCTATTGAGATGGCCATTAGTAAAATTGTTATGGGTGATAATATTCATAGGGTTTGGGAATCACTATCCTGAGGCTTCTTATATGGACAAGCATCTATGGTCTCATCTCCTACAGGAAGTTTAAGCAACCTAAGAGGAGGAGGATCTGATTCTATACTTTAACCATTTGCTGTTTCCTAAACTGTTACCTTTTTTATAGTAACAGGATTCAAAACTTTAAACGTATAAGAAATATTATTTTATGATGCATAGATCTTAAACCAGTTAAAAAATAATATATTAACTTTATTTTCTTGCATGAAATTATAAAACTGGTTTTGAATATCTTTCCTAATATTAAGAAAATGTTCAAAAAACCAATTTTTTTTTCTTTATTATGCGATGCATAAAAATCTTGATGCAAGAATGCTTTATCAGGAGTGAACTCCTTTTCTATGACATTCAGCTCATGGGTTTTTTTTTTATGGCAAAAACTGTTGGGGAAGCAGGAGGTAAAGGAAACTTTATTTCTTGTTGAGGCTCAGTGTAGATTGGTTTGGCTATATTGGTATTGTGATCTACATTTCTAAGTGAAGTAGGAGGTAAGTCAAATGTGGAATATCTAGTTGAAGAGGTATAAGGTAGATTTATAATTGGTGGCAGGTTTGGGTGAAGATCTGCTCGGTCTGTATAAGGAAGGTTTATAATTCTTGGCAGATCAGGGTTTTAGTGAGCTTGTTCTTTATATGGAAGATTTATGATAGAGGGTATCTATGACAATCTTCCTTGATCTAAAGATTCTGAAGATGAGGCATCAAAAAATTTAGAGCTGGAAGGTGCTCTATCAAAACTGATATTTACTCTTCCATCTTGGAACTGGGTGATATGCTTTATTTGTGTGTTTGGAGCGAACATTTCAGTGTCTGTGGGTATAGGTTCAGTAGAACTTTCCAAGATCCAGCCCTAACAAAGTGTTATTAGGTTCCATTGAATAGGTTTGGGGATAACCACATTTGCTTTAGTCATATTAGTCTGGAGAAGGAAGGTTTCTCCTTTCTTACTATGAAATCTACTTTTTGTAGCAAAAGCAGACATCATGGCTTTATAATGTACTTTAAAAATTAATGCAATTGGAATTGATCTGTCATCCATAGTATAATTATAGTTCTGGATTTGTAAAACCAATGACTTTAAAAGATTTACATCATTTAAAGAAACAGTAAAGTTTGAATAATATTCAAATGATATCAGACCTTTACAGAGGCTGCACTCTATGTTTCGTAACAGAGAGTCTTTGAACTTCCTAGACCTTTTGTCTCTGAGAGCCATAAGGATAGAAGGGTTATGACCTTCTCTATTTAAGGGCTTTATACCAACCTATATAAGTCCTATATGGATATACCTGAAACATTTAGCTTTGTGTTTTTCTATAGAGGAGGAGGATAGAAGCTTTATCTCATCTTTAGCTTTATCTAACTGAACTTCTCTTTTTTCAGTTCTGATTACATAATCAAACTTGAAGAGGTTCAACCTAGAGGTCTTATACACCTGATCTTTATGGATTTCTGTGAGTTTGAAATCATCAATACATTTATTAAAGTCTTCAATATTGACTTCGTAACTAGTGACTAGATTCCTTCAAACTTTAGCAGAAGATGAAGCAGAGGAAAAAGAAGAAGAAGTGGTTCTACCAAAGATAGGATACATGGTAGGACTACAGACTATAGAAGGAAACTACAGCTACAACTCACAGGCTAAACTAACGGTCTCACTGCCTCTCCAGGACTTATAGCCAGAACCACTTGTGACCAAAAGACTCACTGCAGAAACATCCTATAGGCACTATTTATAATAGGGAAATAAAAACTGTAGAAATCACTCAACCCCCCAGGCTCTGATACCATCAATAGCCAAAGATCTCAGGGGTAACACTGTAGATGCAAGGGAATGCAAATGATGATATCATATCACAATGTCGGTCTTATAGTCCAGTCACAGGCTAGACATGGAGGTTACTAGACTAAATGCAGTAGGATATTTCATAGAGTTTTTGATGTACAGGATCCTAATTTCTTAGGCAAGCACAGAGCATCAAATCTGTTACTTAAAAGATGCAGAAAAATAAAGAAAGCTTTAAAGAAAGAAAATTTAAAATAAAAGAGAAAGTTCTTACTGAAGGCTTTAAACTTTATTTATCCGAGTAAGGGAAGTTATAGAAGTTCTTTATCTAAAAAGCAAAGGGAGATTACAGAGAACTATAATAAAACTTTATAAGTGAGAATAATTTTAAGCTAAACTTTACTAGAGAGGAAAGATAGGCTTATCACTCTCTACTATATTAAAATGTATTCTCCTGAAATGTGTTCTATTTTCTAATACAGGAGGAGGCTTCTTTATATAAAGAGTTGAGGAGTATCATGTAGGAGCATGAGGTTCTTCAAGAAGTGGAGAGGAGTCCTGATGTCTCTATGATTGATGGGAATATATAGCTATCCTCTATCTCTAATGGAACTGTGCCTTGACGTTACAGAAAGAACTCCCACCAGGTCTTGAAAATGGAACCCGAGGCCCCAACCATGTGCAGTGATGGAGTGAAGTGGAACCTGAGAGGAAGCAGGAGCGAAATATTTGACATAAAAGTTAAATCTTCCTGAGGGTTGTCCGAGAGTGTGCCAGTTGTCTGGAGTAGGCTGACCTAGAAAGTAAAATATTTAATTAAAATACTTTTTTATATATAAATACCCTAAATTTTGTATGTACCGTCCAAAAGGATTTTCAACCCATCAGGCTAAGACAAAATAAATATTTATAAGGCTTTACAAAACTTTACAAACTTTACAAGCCTATAGGCTTAATAGAGGAAAAAATTCCAAAGTAGTCATCTTCACTGTCATTACCCAAATCAATGAAGGGTTCCAAGTCTTTAGACATGTTGGAATTTTCAGAAGAAGTGGTCCTAGACTGGACTAACTGTTGCATTATGTTGAAGTATTCTTCTTCTATTTTTGCAGCTGCAAGGAGAGCACTGGTATGGGACCTTTGAGTGAGGAAGTTAGACTAGGAGGGAGAACTTTCAAGATATCCATGATTTTGGAGTCATCCTGCAATTTCAGACTTCGAAATCTTTTCTAGAATTTTGTAAGAATTCCACTATTCTACTTTAAACTTTCCTTAAAGAACTAGGAAGAGTAGTCAAGGTACCATTAGGAGACCCAAGGAACAAAGAACTTTACACAATAAAGCCATAGAAGAGGGAACTTTTTCTCAAGAGAGGAAGGTTTGTAATGTGTTTTGAAGAGCTTAAAACCATTCTGGATATCAAAAGGGAAGATGTCTGGGATAGGTCCATAATTATTCCGCCATCGAGTGAACCATGTGGGAAACTTTATAATGTTGGCATGATCATTGAGGAAGAATAAACATGAATGGGTTCTATAGCTATTTTATATAAGGAAGGTATTGAACCATGCTTATTCATAATCCTAATAGGAAAATGTTCAGCAGAAGTTTAACTTGGTTTTGAAATTTACAGGGAAGACTTTTGGATTAGAAAAATCTTGGCCCCATTCGTTAGGGTAAAGGACATTAAGGATTTTATAGGTAGAATAAGAAGGGTCAGGGGAGCCTTTTATGGTAGAAGTGTTTGAATTCTATAGAACTAGTAAATTCTAAAATAGTTTGATAAAAATCTTAGGGTGTCATAAATCAAATTTTGACTGTCCCTAAAAAGGTCCAATGATGAAAACATCTCTCTGAATATAACAAGTGTCTATTCATTCGTATCGCCTCTGAATCATTAAGTTGCACCCTGATTAATACGAATAATCAGAGTGGTAAGTCACTCATATTAAGCAAACATTGCTCAAAACTAGCAACTCATCAAACCGTAGTTCAACTTCATGAAAATAAGAATTCAAATTTTCACAGAACGGACATCAAAAATGCATCTGTAGGCCCTTAAAACTTCAGTAAGTGACCCCAAAATAGTGCACATAACTCCAAAAAGTAGCGCATGATCGTGCCCAAACACATTTTTCTCACGTGTGAAAATGGAAGCTGATTTTGACAAAACGTACCTCAAAAACATGTCCAAAATACCTAAAACCCCAAAAACACCCCCAAAATAGCATGATCAGAGCCCGAGAAGGCCGCATGACAGGTGCAAGAGTGCATGATCACACAGCTGAGCATGTGATTACGTGCCCTAGGGCTATGATCATGCATCCCAGGGTGTGATCACGTGTTCCAAGGTCGCACATTTTCACTATTTCTTACACATTTTTTGGCACATTTCCCTAAAAATAGGGGTCTCTACCTCCCATTTCAACAACGGTCAGAGCCAAGGCAAGAGCCTAGAAGCAAAAGGCTAAAGCTGAGAGAGAAAAGGCAAGAGCCTAAGGAGCAAAAGCTAGAGCTTAGGAAACACTGGTAAGAGCCGAAAAATACGTACACACTGAAATGCTGTCAAATTGAAGGATTGGGAGCCCTGATCCAAATACTTTTAGCCCACTCTCTTCATTTTTTGTAGGCTTTTTAGACCACTTTTACACTAAACCCACCCTCAACTTTGTCAAAGCATGCTTCAAAGGTATACGAATTTGCATTTCACACGTCATTTTCAACCTCTCGATGAGGAAAGCTTGAAAATCTCTCAAAGCTAAAGCTTTAAAAACACTAAACAAGCTCAGTCAAATCTGAGGACCAAATAATCATTTTTGCATGTTTATTTACTGTCTTACATTTTACTTTATCGCTGCCAGTAGTTGAGAAATTATTATGACTGTGTGATGCGACTGGCAATTTACATGCTGATTGAATAATCTCTACTTTGCTTTGCTTATAATAAATTGTCATTTTGCATCGATATGCATTAAATAAACATGAAAGCTCCTTATCTAAGCTAGAGCTTTGATACTGCGATCTAATGATGCAATCATCATTATTTACTATCTATCTCATCATTTAGAAATGCTTTATAATAATTCCTACTATAGCATCTTTTTCTTTTTCTAAGAACTAGGTGGTGACTCCAAACATAAAAGCATCTCGCATCCCCCCGAGACTAATCAATTGTCCCTATCCTATAAACGGAACGAATGTCCCATTCGGCAATTGGCCATGTCCCTCAAAATTTACAAACCCATAGGTCGCTCACAGTGGCGACTCTACTAGGGACTTTGGTTAAAGAGATCAATTCCAAAACGACTATTTCTTATTACTTAATACTCAATCATATGGGAGCCCTCCACCATTGCATTTGTACTACATAATCACATGTGCACCCTTGGTCCCTATCAGTTGACAATGATGGAAAGTGATCCACTATGGTTCCACACAAGTCATATGGTGATCGATTCAGATTTGTCACCTTTAGCCCTTACTTGTGGTTTCGCCAGACTCACCTAACCAAAGTTTGTAGCCCAAGTCCTTAAGGGGGGCAACCAGAGTTATCAAAAGAATGCTAGACTCACTGACCAAAGTTCATAACCCTTGTCATGGGGGGACATTCTCGCTAAAGGACCCCTTAGCTTTACACCCTCAACTCAGCCCATGTAAATAAACCAATAGAAATCTCCACTAGGATCCCACTAAGCTTTACATTCTAGACCTGATGTTTTATGTTTGACCTGACATTCACAATTGCTATGACACTTTTAGTTTCCATCATCAATTGACATCATTACGTCCGTCCTCATAGACTACTCACACTTAGACTGTGTAATCCTTGTTTACCTTGTATAAGCCCGATTGCAAGGAATGATAAGAATCATTCACCTCAATATGAATAGCCTATAAGAATTGATGAATAGTGACATCTTTCAATGATGAAACCTACGAGCATCGTCCGTTTTTCCTTGTCAGATCAAATAGATGGGTCAGGAAATCGACTAGATTGCAGGCATTTATGCTGAAAGAATGAAATCATAAACTCTAGAATAATACTTTCATGCCTCTTGGTAAACGTATTGAATATCAATGTGGGGGCACAAAATTGGACCCCTCTTATTGACTATAGCCCCTACATACGTGGGCATGTAAGAAATATAGATGCCATTTGTGACCTAACGATTGGTCCTCATATTGACATTATATGTTTACCTCGAGTGCATTTGAGCATCGTTCCTTAGTTTACCTCTTGATTCTCATCAAAACAAATCAAAACAGCCAAGTCTAAGTGAGGAACAATAGTCCCTTGCTTACTATCTGGTCAAAATCCCCCTAGGAAATAGATTCAATAACCTCATAGAGTGATAAGGTTAGAAGTGAGAGCTTGCCTGTGATTGGTATTCCTTGTGTAGGAAAAGCTAACAATCTCTTACATAATCATGCATACATGACATACATATAGACAGCATATACTAACCATGTATTTTTGCAACCATCTGCATCCATCATAATAAGACTACGCATGAGCCCGTCATGCATACATGTTAATCATATTCTTTTACAGGCGCAAACCATACATGCATCATTCATCATTTATTTATTCTATCTCACTAATATACAGTAAACTAGATCTCAACATGAGTAACCATAAGCCTCAGTATTCTTACTAGAATTATAGAAAAATGTGGGCAATGATTCAAAGCTTCCTTAAAGACGGCACCATGGTCGAAAACCTCCAAGCCCAAACAAGTCTCACTAGACATTTTCTACACAACCTTGATAAGGCCGACTGGAAAAGGCTACAATCCTATAGAATGCTATGCATCAAAACTTTCCAGCATGTACGCCTTGACCATGACTTCTTACATGTAGCAATGTCGTTCTGGGATCCAGTCAAACATGTATTCCAAATCAATGCTATGGAGCTGTGTCAATTATACGAAGAATTTAGTGCCATTGCAGGACGCACCCCTACCATAACTGAAGAGGCAATCTTCATTGACCGAGATATCAAGTATCCTAGACTTGGATTAGTACTTCTTGAACTAAGCCCATAAAAGCTTGATTAACTGGTAACTACAAACAAACAATTGATTCCCCTACAACTCTTGAACGCCTGTACTATAAAGGAGTCAAGAAGCCTACCATGGACATGACTTCTCACTTGCTACCTTTTCACTCAATACTTCACAGTATCATATGACGAATTGGGAGACTATAAGATACTCCAAGTGATCGAAGGCAAATAATGTGGAATGACTCACTTCCCATAAATCTTGGCAGAAACCATTTAGGGCCTAGATGATTACAGAACCAGAAAGCATTCAAGCTTTACTGGAAGCCCCCTGCTACTTCAGTGATAGATACAAGAGAAGCTAAGCCTTTTGGAAAAACCTATTGGTAATTGGATGAAATACCAACCAAGAAACCACCAAGAAAGACACATCAAAGATATCAATCACTGCTCAGCATATATCTCGATCGAGTAATGGATTGAAAGTATAAAAATCGCCCCATAAGAGATGATAACCTAGAGGTGCCCTTGGTGGAGACTAGACAATGTAACTTTATGCATGTATGTGAATTGCATAACAATCTCAGGATTCAAATTATGCACCCACTACTACTCAGTATTGGTAACAAGATAGTATAGGGTAAAACAGCACGTGCCATCTGGGCCTGCAGCCTTCTCAGGAGGAAGGTTAGCTCAAAAATTCATCAACCATTTTAGAACAATATGGTGAAGGAGTATCATTCATCATTTTTCCACCAGTGATTAGGACGATCTTACTGACAAGACCTACAAGCAGTGGGTGATCCGCAGACAGAATCGCATGTTAATATGGAAAACTTTAGCCTTTCTTTTATCTACTGACGATGTAATGAACTTTAAAGTTAATGCAATGAAATCAAATTTTGCTCGCTTATTCGATGTCTTTTCTGATGGTAGTAGGAATTGCATTGATCAAAACACTTGCATATTTGGCATTCATTCCATATGCATTGAACCATTTAACACTGGCACAAAAAATGAACCACACATTTTGCATATTTTGAAAGATGTTACCCCTGAAGAGAGGAGAGAAATTGAAAAAATATTAATAAAATATTCAAAATTATTTTCTTGGACATATGAAGACATGCCCGGCATCGACAGAGACATCACTCAACATTACATCCCCACCAAATAAGGGTGCAAACCAGTAAAGCAGAAGCTGAGAAGACTCAAACTAGAATGGGCCCAATTGGTAAAAGAAGACATCAAAAACCAGATCAAGGCTAAATTTCTGGAGGTGGTAGACTATCCAGAGTGATTAGCAAATGTCATGCCAGTGCCAAAGAAAGATAGAAGGGTCAAAATTTGTGTCGACCACAGAGATCTAAATAAAGCATGCCTAAAGGATGACTTCCCTTTGCCTCACATAGATGTGTTGATAGAAAATGTTGCCTCATGTGCAATGTCTTCCTTCATGGATGGGTTTTACAATCATATTCTAATGGCCATCATCGACAAAGCAAAGACATCCTCCATTACAGAATGGGGTACTTTCTGTTACAGGGTAATGCCCTTCGGCCTGAAAAATGCAGGTACAACCTATTAGAGAATGGCAGCAGCCATGTTCCATGACATGATACACAAAAAAGTCAAGGTGTACATAGATAACATGATAGTTAAATTAGAAACCAGAGAAGGGCACCTAGCTGCTCTTGAGAAATTCCTCAGAAGGGTTGAAAAGTACAGCCTCAGGCTTAATCCCAAGAAGTGCATAGTTGGGGTAACTTTAGGCAAAATGCTGGGGCATATTATCAACCAGAATGGAATCAAAGTGGATCCATATAAAGCAAAAGCAATCAAAGAAATGCCAGTACTAAAAATAGAGAAAGAAATTATAAGGTTTCTAGGAAAGCTACAATTCATAAGCAGGTTCATCGCCAAATTAACAGCAGTTTGCTAGCCCATCTTCAAGCTACTCAAAAAATATCAGCCAGTCATATTCAATGTCAGCTAACATTCAATAAGATTAGAAACAAACTAGCCAATCCACCAATTCTAAAATCACCCAATCCACCAGTTCTAAAATCACCCAAGTCCCGGCTGCCATCAACCTTGTACCTAGCCATTGAAGGGAATGCAATCGGTGCAATGCTAGCCCAAGAGGGAGAAGGGAAAGCAGAACATGCAGTCTACTACCTGAGCAAGAAAATGTTGCCTTATAAGGAAAAGTACAGTCAAGTCAAACAGATATGTCTAGCAATGGTATGGACAATGAAGAAGCCCATACATTACTTTCAATCATACAAAATTCAAGTTGTGTCCAAAATTGATCCTATGAAGCATCTCTACAAAGCTCCATCCCTAGTGGGAAAACTCACCAAGTGACTCATTCTATTTACAAAATTTGATGTGCAGTACCTAACTAAGAAGACAGTGAAAAGGAGAGCAATCGCAGAATTCTTAGCCCTCAACCCAATTCTAGATTCAGAAGAAATTCAATTAGACTTCCCAGATGACCTCAGCATGGCCATCGAAGTGTAGGGATGGCAAATGTACTTTGATGGAGCAATTGACCAATTCAGAATAGTGGTCAGGATCATACTCCTAATATCAGAAGGTGAAGTGGTGCCAATCACTAAAAAGCTAGCATTCAGAGTTACAAACAATGAGGCAAAAGATGAAGCATGTGCACTTGGTATGGCAGCTTTGATAGCTCTAGGAGTGATAAAAGTAGAAATATTTAGGGATTCCATGTTGGTAATCAATCAGACAATCGCTAGAAACCACAACCAAATGGCAGATGCACTTGCTTCCCTAGCATCAGTATGGGAAAGACTGACCAAAATTCCCATAAAGCCTCTAATCCTACTCAAATCAGAGCAACCTAGCCATAAATGCCTCAGAATAGTAGAAGCAAAAGTAGACAACAAACCCGATTTTATGATATACAGTAATACCTCATAAAGAGAATTTACCCTGAGATGGCAGTCGAAAAAGACAAGGCAGTCATCCAACAATTGGCATGGAAATTCACATCACACCAGGGTGTATTATAAAAAATAACTTCTGATAGGATACAACTCAGATGTCTGGATGATATAGAAGCTGCTAGAGCAATGGAAGAAGTACACGAGGGTGTCTGTGGTCAGCATATGAATGGCACCATTCTAGCCAAGAAGTTAATGAGATAAGGGTTCTTTTGGATGACGATGATGGAAGACTTCATCAGATTCATAAGAAGGTGCCATAAGTGCCAAATTCACAGGAACACCAGCCATCTTCCCCAACAGAGCTACACTCTATCTCTTTTTAGTGGCCCTTCTCAGCATGGAGGTTAGACATAGTCAGAGAAATTCACCCAACAGCCTCTAATGGACATAGATTTATCCTAGTAGCAATCAACTACTTCACAAAATGGGTCAAAGTAGAATCATACGCAAAACTGGGGGCAAAAACAAGTGGCAAGGTTCATCAGAAAAAGCCTATTCTACTGATATGGGATTCCTCATCACATTATTTTAGATAACGATGTTCAGTTCCAAGGGAAAGTAAAGGAATTACTACGGAGTTATAAGGTGGAACATTACAAATCCTCACCTTACCTACCGCAAGCAAATAGAGTGGTCGAAGCTACAAACAAAAACATCAAAAAGATCTTGTCAAAGATGACTCAAACCTATCGTGATTAGGCAGATAGACTACCATATGCATTATAGGGATATAGAACAACAGTTAGAACTTCAACATGAGCCACTCCTTTCTCACTAGTGTATGGATCTGAAGTAGCACTCCTAGTGGAGATACAAATCAAGTCGCTATGAATAGCAATAGAATTTAAACTGCCTGAAGCACAATGGACTCAGCAAAGGCATGACAGCCTCACTACTCTAGACAGTCAGGGACTCAAAGCACTATATCATACACAGCTATATCAAGCTCAATTTGCTAGAGCCTTCAACTAGAAAGTCAGACACAAGAGTGTGAAAGCAGGAGACTAGGTGCTAAAGCAAGCCAAACAGAATGTCTCAAACCCTAGAGGGAAGTTTAGGCCAAACTGGGAAGGCCCATATCTAGCCAAAACTGTTCTATCAAGAGGAGCTGTCAAGCTTATGAATTTTGAAGGAAATAAGTTCTTTGAGCCTACCAACATAGACCACTTGAAGAAGTACTATGTCTAGAGCAAATACTTAAAAAAATCCCGCTAAGTTGAAAACCAAAAAAAGGTAGCTCAGGCAAAAATTAGGGAACCGAGAGAAAATACTAAGTTGGAAAACCTGAAGAGGCTGACTAAGGACAGGTGTACCATTAATTTGAAATTTGCATAAATGCAACTATGTTTTCTTAAATGTATTCAGCAAATATGCAAATGCTTGTCAAATCATGTAAGTACATTTAAGAAATGCAATACATCATTATCATTTGAATCTATCAAGCATGCTAAGTACAATTTGCATATTTTCATTACATGCTTTACAGTTTTTACTTGCTTCATTATTTCTCCTCTATACTGCCAGCTGCTATCGTCGAACCTCAAAAAAAAGCCCAGCTAGGTATGAAGAGCTCTGAAAAGAGACGCCCTAGGCAAAAAAGGGAAAAAGAAAAATACCCAGATAGGCGCAAAGAGCTTTGAAAAGAGATGCCTATAGAAAAAAAGGGAAAAAATAAAATGGTAGATGAAGCGGAATAATCAGACAGAATAGTCACAGATATAGTTACAAATATCACAATCATGAGCACACAAGTTAGTCAATCCAAAGTATAATAACAACAGCCATTAGTACAGAATACAACATAAGGTACAGATGCCCCAAATACAACAACTAAAGTCCATAACCTTGGGAAAATAATACGACACTAGACAACCATAGCCAAAAGCCTATACCTAGCCTCCTAACAGATACATCAGTTATGGGTGCCATCAAAAGCAAGATCTGAATCCACTCAGGCATCTTTATCATTCAAGCCAGCCCCTGTATCCTCTACACCCATCCGGAAGGCCGCCAGCTACATGAGAAGCTGATCGATGTGCTTACAATAAGATGCTCACTCCCTCTCCCATTCATAACTAGCATGATTATACTCATTCTGCATTAAAAAAACATCATAAATCACATTTTATGCATTCATAAAAACACAAGCATAAATAGGTGCAAATCAATAAAAGAAGAAAGCATTACGCTCTGTGCGCAAGTAAACTCCATAAAATACTCCAGCCGCTGATCATAGTAGTATACCAAGACTAAGGAGTAGGCACCTACAATGAAAAAGAAATCAGATGATGAATAAAGCAAAGAAAGAGGAAGAACCTCGCAAAGTTAGGAAACTAACAAGAGTGGCATCTGCAGGCACTACACCCGACAATGGTGTACCCATTATAGGCAAAGGGAAATGAGCCCCTACTCCTGTAACTATTAGCCCATACAATATCGGAGGCACCGCACTTATAAAATCACTAAGAATAGCACTACTAGGTCCCACACCACTGGCATGTGTAGTCCCATCGGTCCCAGGGCCACTCTCCTAGTCAAAATGAGAGGAATCTGATTTCCTTCGGCGGTGTCTAGAATTCTATAGATAAAACTCTCATAACTCTTGTCATTCACCATTTAATACTAACAAAGTTTGCTACATGCTTACATGAAAATAGGAAAAACACAGCTCAGAAGTGTACCAGGTTAGAGGATGCTACTCTGAAAGCAAAACAACCCTGGGATGACCGTGAAGTTCTAGCTCTAGAGCCTAAAGGCTACGAAAGATCTGCCTGAGGAGGTGGAGGAGGAACAAACTCACTAGCCACAACATCAATCAACTGTGGCATAAGAGACATCATATAAGAGAAATGAGCTCCCTCCAGGAAATCCTTAAAGGGATACCCTCTCTTAGCTCTATCAAGCTCCTCTCCAATGAGCTCTCAACCCCAAAATATGTCCCTAAAGGGACCAACAGGAACTTTCCTCATAAACGGTCCATCCCACCAATGATAGACCCACTCACCCAGATACCACACCTTATCAATAAGATTGGGCAACAAGACCCTCCTCTGTGTCAGGCGCCAAGCCACTCCCATCTCGATTAACCAATCCTGTCATTCCATCCACCAGCATGGACGAATCTATCGAGAAACTTGATGCAATGCAAAAATGCATACTTATTTAGGAGTATTTTAGTAGCTATATTGTTTATTTTGCATATGATTTTATGTTTTTATGTTCTTAGGATGTTAATTTGTTTTTCCAAATGCATTTTAGGTTTCCTTGTTTGTTTTGATGTGTTTTTAGGTCAAATTTCATTGAAAGAAGGCTTGAAATTGGTTTAAGCAAGTTGGAAAGCAAAAGAACTCAATTTGGAAGGATTTTGCATTGGCACGAGTCATTTTGATTGGAATGACTCGTTACAGAAAGCTTCTGTAACGACTCGGCACCCTGGAACGACTCGACACAGGATGAAAAGCCTAGAAGATTCTGGATTGAGCAGTTTCCGTATTTCGAGCATAACTTCCTCTGTAGACATC
>CATIWM010180904.1:0-73188 GCA_949671775.1 Mallotus repandus
CTAGTGGCTTAAATACAGAAAAAAAATGAATTGTTAAATTTTAAATGTTATATATTGTATTCAGATATATTCAACATCATTAGCAAAACCCCCTTAATTAGTTAGTTTTGCCTTATTGCCACCAGATACCATTCATCACTAGTATTGCTGTAAATTGCCATTGCTTAAAAGTTATTTTTGTACCTGTTTTAACTCTCAATTTTGACATGATTATCTTTAAAAATTCAAAACATTATCTGCCATTATTCATTTAAAATTTTTTCAGGACCTGAATTGAAAAAGAAAAGCAGCTATTACCTGGGTGACTTACAACTGAAAAAAAGAGAGGCAAACACAAGCATTATTGATAATATGATGTGCAACCTGTAAGACTAAGAATTGCATTGTGCACCATAAAGTATGCAAGCCATAACAATTAGACATATGAAGGGAAAGCCCTTGGACCCTACTTGTTTCCCTGTACTAATCTCTGGTTTTTATTGACAATTATCAACCATTGATCTTGTTCTGTTAGTTACACTAAAACCAATTTGACTAGATATGACTAAGGAGTCCTAATCAACTAGACTATAAATTGCTAAATATTTGACCCTTAAACACTTGAGAAAATCATGGCCTTTGGATCAAATATTCTCCATGGCCTACCATGTAATGCAAAATGGACCCACTTAGCTGTGACCTAATTTTTTTTTTCAAAGATTTTTTTTTTCCAAATGGGTATTTAATTTTATAAAAGAAGATATAGTGTACTCATGGAAGTTATCTCTTTTTCCAGAATTCAAACAATATTGAAATTGTATGGTCCCATCACACTATGCACATATGGTTTGGGCACAAGCAATTTTAAAGTAAGAAGGGATTTTAAAGAGAATTACATGACTAAGGCATTGAAGTAGACAGAGGAAATGCCAGAGAATTTGGCCTTCACTAACCAACAACCATGTCTCTTTCCTACCACTGAAATAACATAATAAATTTTGAATTTTATTTTAAAAAAAAATTCAAAGATTTTCAACTTTTTGGGTGATGGTTAAAAAGCAAACTTAATGAAGGTTCCTTTGAGTGTAAGAACAAAAACCACTCTCAAATCATATTTGCATGGAAACAAAAATTGAGGAAAAAGTGTTTCTTTGAAGCATTCTTCCTCTTTTTTTTTTTTTTTTTTAATAATTTTTGCTTGCCTCCTGCTCTTTCATCTTTCTCACTATAGCTTCTGTCCTTCTTTCCCCTCTTTCCAAATAGAAACTTCCTATATTCTTTAGTGATCAGGAAGTTGAATTCTTTATTCAAGACCTAACTAACTATACACCTGCAACTTCACTTAATTATTAAAGAAAAAATGTACAATTTCAAGAAAATATTAACTGATGTATGTAAAAAAAAAAGTTACAAGTTTATTAAGTTGATGAACTTAAGTTTGCTTAATCATTAATTGCACTTTTTTTCCAGTATTGGAAAAAATTCTGAAGATTATCTTCTCATTCTTTATTACCATTTCTCAGGCTTTTCATTTTCTCTAAGATTGTTATTTTGAGTCTGAACTATTACTTTTTAATATATACAGTAATACATCAATGATTCTAGACTGGAAAAACATTTTTTTTAACTTCCACTTGATATATTTTAGAAGAATCAATATCTTGATCACATGTTTTCATCTTCTTATCACATTTTAATTGGATTTGTTGCCTGATGGCTTCAAAATCAGTTGAAACCTCTCCCTGAAATAGCTATATATTTAATTTGTCTGTTCAGTCATCCTGAAAATATATATTTCATAGTCAAATGACATTATCTTAAGTACTCAATTTGCTTGCAAATATAGCTATATTTGTTAGTCTGAACTGTCTATTCCATGAGACATACATATATAAGAACTATATGGAGGCAAACAACAAATGTATACATATATAAAATCAAATTAGTTCATTTTCAAAATCAAGAAATTGTTCCTTTGTGATCCTTGTCTGTCCAGGGAAAACTTGAGGTTCTTTGCATATGATAGCAATATTGTCAAGAAACATATATGGGATATGTATATATGAGCAATCACATTTTTGGGATTTAATCCAAATGATTGCTTTTGGTTTTTTGGCCTTTGTTATTACATGATTTTTCTTTTTTTATTTTACATGGGAAAAAAAAAAAAAGTTCACATCACTTAATTTGGATGACTTCAGAGAATTAGTCTACTAAGTAAGCAATAATATTGCGTGAAAAATTACTATTATTTACCATAAAATCTCTCCCGAAAATCTTTAAATTCAAATTTCATAACAAAAATAAAGAACTTAAAATGTCTATTAATTAAATTTAAATTTAAAATTCAAGCTGTGACTATGGTGCCAGTTGTATTTAAGTAAAGAGAGCCATACCTTATTATGCAACTAATTAAAAAGTATAAAATGGCAAATGTTATTATTTTATGGGCTAATCCATATTCTGTATTCTGTGCAGATGGGTGTCTGAACTTAGGAATTCCTTGCCATATATAAAAATTCCAGGGACAATTATTGGAAAGATTGTAATTAGATACACTAGATTTAATTATTTACCTTTTCTTAACCATGAGATAGTAACTTCTCTATATGGTGTGCTGTAAAACTGCTTTTAGCTATCTAAAAGCTCTATACATAGGGGGAAAAAAGAATTTGTGCTAGATAATTGCTTTCCCTTTTGATATTATAAAACAGCAATTAAACTGACTGTTATATATTTCATTATGCTTCCATCCTAGTAATATTAGAATTTTTTTCTAAATGAGTGATATTCAAAATTTATTTGGCTCCGGTTCAATTGGGATATAATTATAAGAGTGATAAAAGTTTTCAACAATTAAAATAATGCAGCTATATGAGTATTTAGAAGAGTATAATTGGGTGATTTTGAAAATATTTAACCCACTCAGATTCAAAATGTTTATTAAATAAAAATAGTATTTTACTAACTAATTTCAATGATTGTTCGTAATATTAAAATTATTTTTAAATTATAAGTTTTGAGTAGTAACTGTTTATAAAAATTTTACTAGAAAAACAATTATGTTAACAATAATAATCAACCCATTTCATTACCTTCATTACGACATCTGAATTGGTAAAAAGACAAATTTAAAAATTTTAATGTTGAGTTGTCAGGAAACCATTAGCAAATAAATGATTACCTGTAGACATATCTCTGAAGTAAAAAAAAAAAAGGAACTTGCATTCATACCAAAATTTGAATATATTTCAAAGAAAAAAATGTAAAAAATCTGGACACCGTAAATAATCTGTTATAAGAGAGCTAGGGCCACACCATAGGTATAAAATTTAAAAGAAAAAGCAGAGAACAGAAAGAGTGACGAAAGGGAGGCTTGTCCTATTGCTAGAAATCAAGAGAAGGAAAGAAGGTAAGCCCTATACAGCAAGAGGTGGCCCCAAACCAACCATCGGCGCATATACGACACATCTGGCTGCCTTAGACCTGTCTATACAGTGACACACTACTAACACTAACACACACATTTACAGAGCTATAATATATATACCTAAAATTAATCTTTATCTTTTTAACTTCTTTTTTTCTGCTTTTGCAGATTTATATGTACCAGAAAAAAAATTATAAACACAAGAAAATAATGATTATTTTTTTCTAATTATTCCGGTTATTTTTTTCTATTTAATTTGGTTTGATTTGAATACAATTATAAAAATGGTAAAAATTTTTTAATAACTAATTTAACTCGGGGCTATATACATTTAAAAGATAATGATTATATGTGTATGGTGGTCATGTATGTGTTGTATATATACATGTCGAGAAATGATTGAGCAACTATTAAATACTATGTGTGTGTATATATATATTATAAAAACAACAACAACAACTTCTCTGAAAGAGAAAAAAAAAAAGAAGGGGAAGCAAAATACGTCTAAAGATTTGCTTGTTTTCTTCTCTTGAATCTCCGGATTGTAGCTGTCCCCTTTTATACTTTTCTCTTGGTTCTTTGTGGGTTATAACTTAAATCTTTCTTCTTGGTTCCTTCTGGGTTTCTATCTGGATATATAGTCCTTGAAGAGGTAAACATATCCAAAAAAGAACATATACCAAGATTTATATCTTTTGTTCATTTCTTTTATCACACTTCTTTTCTCGGATTATGATGTCTTCTTTTGGTTGAATTTTGAATTCTTGATTTTTTTGTATAGACTGAAGAAAGATTCCTGAAAAAATTTAATTAAGATGGCTGCTGCTTCATCATCTTCGCCTTTTTTTCGAGCTAGGGAGGACAATCAAAACCAGATTATGCAGCAGAATTCATCATCAACTAATACTTCATCAACTGCTCCAACAGCAGCACCTCAGAAGAAAAAAAGAAATCAACCTGGAACACCAAGCAAGTAGCCAGTTCTTTAAAGCATGCAATATATATGTATATGTGTTTGTGTCTATGTGTTAATCCATGTATGTATGTGTATATATATACCTGAAAGTAATTTTTCTTAATTCTATTCCTCATTGAAACCCTATCTCTAATCTTTTTGGGATGATTGAATTAGCATTGATATGGGTTTTTATTCAGTTTTCAGGGATAATTCAAGCATTGACATGGGTTCTTTTTTTTTTTTTAAAGAAAAAAATTTTCTTTCTTATTCATATCTACCTTTTTATAATATATATTTTTTTTTGGTTTTTGGCATTTTTCATTTGCAGATCCAGATGCAGAGGTGATAGCACTTTCTCCCACGACCCTAATGGCAACAAACAGGTTCATATGCGAAGTATGCAACAAAGGGTTTCAAAGGGAGCAAAACTTACAGCTCCATAGAAGAGGGCATAACCTACCTTGGAAGCTAAAGCAGAAGACAACAAAAGAAGTGAAGAGGAAGGTTTATTTGTGCCCAGAGCCCACATGCGTACACCATGACCCATCTAGGGCTCTTGGTGACCTTACTGGTATCAAGAAACATTATTCGAGAAAACATGGTGAGAAGAAATGGAAGTGCGAGAAATGTTCAAAGAGGTACGCTGTTCAATCTGATTGGAAAGCCCATTCTAAGACTTGTGGCACTAGAGAGTACAGATGTGACTGTGGCACTCTCTTCTCAAGGTAACTAATTAAACCCATCTTTTCTCTTTCTCTATTTTTCTTCTTCCCCATTAATCATATAAATGATTCATTCATTCTTTCTTTCTTTATTATGGCTGTAGATAAAACAAGAAAAGGTTTAAAATAAAGCAATAAAAATGATTTTAGAGACTGAGAGTTTACAAAAAGAGCTTTCAAAAACAGTCTGCTACATACTTTTCTTTTTTCCTTACAAAATAACGCAGAAGGACTGCCTGCATGTGAATAATCTGCGAGCTACTGCCATGGTGTTGAGGTCTCTCAAGAAGAAAAGAAAAAACTGCTAATAATAAATCTTTCTTTCTTGATAACACCGCCAATATTTCACCTGTTTTTTTTTTTTTTCCTCTATTCACGTGTTGTTGTTATAGTGTGTCAGAATAGGGATATTGTTACTGGGTTTGTTCTGATATGAGTTGGATATATGTTATTGGGGTTTTGTTCTCTTCTGGGTTGGCTCAGTTCTCTCTACTACAATTCTTTCCCATGAATAACGTTAGGGTTGTGGGGTTAATATGCTCCCTTTATTTCTTGCTTTTTTTTTTCTTCTTTTTCAGTTGCAGTAATTGAGTAACTCTTGTTCATGGTATGTGTCTAACTGTTTCTTCTTGTTTCTAGCCGGAGATATATATATATAGGGTCTGCCAGTAATTATATATATATATATATACATATATAGAGAGAGAGTGTCTGTGTTTTGATGATAAGCCATAGCATACTTGCAGTTGTAGTCTCATTTGATCGGAGAATAGGGTTGATGAGAATGTGGGTTCATTTATTGATGACTTTCACGATAATGGAAAATATTCCTGCGAAAGAAAAGAGGGTTTTACATTGAATGAAGCTATCTTTTGAGTTTGTAGGATTTTTCATCAAACTAGTAAAATTTTCAGCTGTTCATTTATTGAAGACCCAGTCCTTTAAATGGTACTTCAACTTTGATTGATTCATCATTTTCTTTTTCTTCTTCTTCTTCATTTTTCAGTTTTTTTTTATTATTAGTATTAGTCTCAACATCTCATATTCATTTTGGTCCTCTTGAGCTTTCCTGCTTTCATTTGAGAAAGAGAAATTGTTCCTTATTTCATTCAAGAATTTATGTATACAATAATGATAATCTTCCATATTTATAGGTTACTATTCTTTTTTTGGCTGCTATTTATTGTATTTTCTTCGTTTGTCATTTGGACGAGTAATTAAAGCTGTCATCAATGAAGTTAAGTATGGAATTGAATCTATATAAATTATTAACAAAGTCCTTTTCAAGAAACATTTTGAAATTGAAGTGTTTCATTTTAGCCTATTTCTTGAAATGGTCTATGCCCTAGTCCCTTTTTTCAATGAGTAACCATTTTTTTCATATGCATTTTTTAAGCTAATTAAGTGTGATCTAATGATGTTCATTTCTTTCGTTGTAATTGCTGCAGACGTGATAGTTTCATTACTCATAGGGCATTCTGTGATGCACTAGCTCAAGAGAGTGCTAGGCATCCTACTGGCCTGAACACTATAGGAACTCATCTCTTTGGAAATAGTCACATGAACTTAGGCCTGTCTCAAGTGGGTTCCCAAATTTCTTCATTGCAAGATCAGAACCATCCATCCAGTAATATGCTGCGTCTAGGCAGCGCTGGCCCTGCAAAATTCGAACACATAATCTCCCCATCGAGTTCATCATCCTTGCCTACATCTGCCTTCTTCATGCCAGATGCGAACCAAGGTTCGTTTTCGAATAAACCATTACATGGGCTAATGCAACTCCCTGATCTTCAAAGCCCTACCAACAACTCCTCAACCGCTACTAATCTCTTCAATCTAGGCTTCTTTTCTAATAATGGTTCCGGCAGCCGCATTAGCAACAGCGACAATGCCAATTCAAGCCCTGCAGCCACCAATTTGATGAATTCTGGCTTCTTGAATCCTAATCCATTCAGTGGTGGAAATGGAGGCCAAGGAACAACCCTCTTCGATAATAGTATCGGTGATCATGTTGGCTCAGCCATTCCTTCTCTTTATGGTAACTCAGTGCAGCAAGAAAACATCACTCCCCACATGTCTGCAACTGCATTGCTTCAAAAAGCCGCTCAAATGGGGTCAACTACAAGCAGCAATAACAATTCTACTCTGCTAAGAGGCCTAGGAAGCTCCTCATCTGCTGGGAATAAATCCGAAAGGCCACCTCTTGTGTCTACTAACTTCAGCAGTAATTTTGGCAATGCAAGTGTAGGAGATCATCACCATCATCATCAGGGTCTAGGAGCACAAATTGAAAGCGAAAACCAACTCCAAGGATTGATGAATTCTCTTGCTAATGGGGGCTCTTCAATTTTCGGAGGCGGACACGGGCAGGATAACAGCTTTGGTGGATTCACAAGCAGCGGAATATCATTGGAACAGCCTCATAATAGCACGAACTTCAGCAACGTAGATGAAGCAAATAAGCTGACTTTGGATTTTCTAGGAGTTGGTGGTATGGTAAGAAACATTGGTGGAGGAGGACAACATGGTATGAATTTAAGCTCCTTGGACACAGGAATAAAGTCAGCGCAAGCAAATAAACCATTTTGAAATGGCAACACAAAAAAAGAAAAAAAAAGATTTGCAATGAGGAAGAAAACAAAGAGCGGAAGTGGTAGTTTAGGTGTATGCATATATATGTGTATATACATATATATATGCATATGTATGTTTGAATATGCAGGAGAAGGAATTAAATCTATTTAATTTCTTTTGTCTTGATATTGAGGTTTTGTTGCTATAGAGCCTCAAGGACTTGAATTTCATTTTTAATTTTTTTTTCAATTATTGTCTTCTTTATATGTTTCATCATGTAGTAGCTTTGGAGGATATCAATCTATAACATCCTCTAATTTCTCTTTCAAAAGTAAATAATAATACAGTTAGTTGCTTGCAATTAGCTTGATAATTGCACATCATTTCTTTTTAATATTATGTATAAAGTGATAAAAAATGATGTATTTAATGCATGCATAGACTGTACAACAAGGGATAGTTCGATATTCCAATAAATTGCAGATAATCTTTCAGGATTTTATTATATTGAAGCACATGTATAAAGAAAAATCAAAGTTGTTTTCAGGGTTTTATTATAAATTTCAATGTGAAGTCAGTCCATGAGATTATGAAACATTCGCAAGTTAATTACTTCCTCTATTTTTAAATAATTATTATTTTAAAAGTCTAATTTTGTTCCTAAATAATTATCGTTTTAAGTTACCAATACAAATTAACTACTTTATTTCCTATTTTACCCTTATTTAATATAGAAGAATTAATTAAATAAATATTTACTCATTTTGAAACTCTATATAAAGTTAATAATTATTATAAGGGTAGTATAGTATTTTATACATATATTAAATATATTTCTTATTCTAGGTGAAAAAACCTTAAACAACAATTATTTAGGAATAGATGTAGTATTAATTTTGAGTTGACTGTGTCAAGAAAAAAAAGTAATTAATTAATTAACTTGTTGCAACTCTTCAAAGAATCTTTACTCCTTAACTACTTCCCAACCGAGTTCGACAAATAACAATTCTCAAATTATTCTTTTGTTATATGCAATATTAATTTATTAATTTACTTTGACACAAAGAAAAATTATATATACATAAATTAATTCTTTTTGATGTTTTTCGTATAAAATTAATTAATTTGCTCACCTAATACCTAACTAAAACACTAACCATAATATTAAAATTAATTGCACTAACCATAATATTAAAATTAATTGCAGAATTTCAGGGTTTCTTGTTGACGTTCTGCAATTAAAATTCTCCTTATTTCTAGCTATTTATCTATATGTATATATATCCCATGTTGACTACGTTCAAGAAACATGCATATATAATACTCTCAGTTTTTTTTTTTTTTTTTTTTTTTTTGGGTGGGGTGGGGGAGGTGTGTATAAATCTTGGTATAGGATTCTTTTGAAAGATTGTAAATGGCCATTTTGCTTGGGGACTGAGACTGACAGTGTGGCCATGTATTCTGCGCTCGAAGCAGGAAAAATTTAAGAAAAAAAAAAAAAGAAAACTGTAGAAGCAGGAATTGTTCGTTATTGTAATTATAGTGAAACTCATGTGGCAGCTTTGTCGTAATTGTTGTCTTTTCTTTCTCTTTATGGAATCATCAGTCCGTGACTATATGAAACTGTGTATTTTATAACCCAAAAAAATATATATATGAATTTACTTTTAATTTTTGAAGTAAAACTATATACTTAAATTCATATGCATATATCATACATTTTTTCCTTTATCCCATATGAATGGCAATGCATGCTGAAAATATATACATGTATTTTTCCATGTTCCATACATGTTTTTTTTAGTGCCCTAACAACTACTAATTTGGTTGCAAAAGTTTGTGGTACGTAAAAGTACCATTAAAACTTTTTAATTTATCAAGAAAATGACATAGAATGTAAGTTTATTGGTAATTAGTAAACCAAGTTAAAACTAATATATCCTGGTTTAAATAATAAAAAATTTGAACTTGTTAAATAAAATTTTGAGATTGAGCTCTCTGTATTGAAAATTGGTGTTAAGGGAATTTTACCTTTTATGAGTTCCACCTATCTCAAACTTTAGAATAATCAGAATTTATATAATCATCATAATCAGAAACATATCCAATGTAAAAAAATATAATGTTATATTTGGATACAAGAGATTTAAATATAAATATAAATTTTAATTAAATCTCTTAAGAACTACATGTGAAAATTTAAAACAAATTCACAAAGAAAATTTGAAATAACATCTAAGTAAACTTATTTGAAATTGAAGATTTCATATTATATATTTGCATGTAAATCAATCTACAATTTTTCATCTCCTTAAACAATAGAATTAATTACTTTTCATCTTCAACTAGATTATATAAGGTCGAATGCTACTTTTCACCCCTAGTCTATTGCACTCCTTAATTTTTAAATTTACCTATTACACATCTCAACTTTTATTTTGTGCCTATATCACTCATGATTTTACATTTCAATTTTCTATTAAACACATGTATTGTCAACGTAGATAAGTGATTGAAATAAAAAAAATTCAGGCGCATCTGTCATTGTAGCACCATAGGTGATATAGGTACAAAATAAAAGTTGAGATGTGTAATCGGTAATTTTTGAAAGTTGAGGGGTGTAATAAACCAAAGACCAAAATGATAAAGTTTAGAGGTGAAAAGGAACATTCGGCCTATTGAAATATGTCCATGTTGGCATAATATTTGACACGACAGTGCATATTCTGTACATATATGTTAATGCTCTGAATCATAGGTGATATAGGTATAAAATAGAAGTTGAAATGTGCAATAGACAAATTTGAAAGTTGAGGTGTGCAATAGGTCAAAAGAGTAAAATTTAGGGATGAAAAGGAACATTTGGCCTTATATAATTTATTAATCTAGAAAGTATACTGGGGCTAGATATCAATTGCTTTGTGTGATATTGCAATTAATCAGCCACATGTTTACTATGTCAATGAAACCTTCATCCCATCTTCATGCAGGTTGTGAAAGTGGGGACTTCTTCTTTCTAGGTGAGGTCTCAATCTTATAGGAACAATACACAAAAGTGGACTCTTAGAAGCACTGTAACAAAAGATTCCCCAACAAATATATAATTGTTGTAGAAATTTTTGGGTCACGAGTGCTTGTATAAATGTCTCAAAAGTACTCTAAATAATATATGATCCCAATCTCCATTTTCAACCTCTCTTTCCCGCCAATGAGCTGACTGATTATCTTCCAAAACTATAAACTATTTCTAGAGCTGACTGATTTATCAGTTTTTTTATAGAGAATAAGATGAATCATTCATTCATCATAATAAAATCAGAAATTATTTCTAAAGCTGGTTGAATTTATTTATTTTTAGGAGAAACTATGAAAATATTGAAGATACATTTTGATAAAAAAAATGTAAACAAGGTTATAATTAAAAAATATCATAATAAGATCTCATTATAGTGAAATTTTTTATTGTTATTTTCTAATTGCATTAACATACTTTTTTTATTTGTAACTCGGTAATCTGTACATTTTGCTACATAATTTTAATTAGCTATAAATTAACTCTATAGTATTTAAATGAGTCTGACAGTAGAAAAATCAGGTAAAATTTTCATAATGGAATATTTCAATTTCATAAAGGAACCAAATCATATAAAGCGCAAAAAATTTAAATTTTTTTTAAAAAATAAATAGATCAAAGATTTGTATTTATTAAATTAAATGTAAAGAATAAAATAATTAAAATAAAAATAATAATAAAAACCCTCTAAAAAGATAACAGTTTAAATTGTTTAAAGTTGAATTATTTTTTTAATATAATTATGTTAGAATTTCTATACTTGAAAATTTTAGAATTCAATTTCTGTCTCTCTCTATTTTATTAGTTAAATATTTTAGTGCAAGGTGCACGGACCTATTTAGAAGGTTCAAGTTTAATGGACACCAATAGCATGTCGGAATGTGTTAGTTATAATAAAATTATTTACGAAATTTCATTTAACGTAATAAAATTTTGAGTTGAATAGTTTTATAGCATATAAGAAAAATGTAATATGAAAATTATGAATTACAAGCTCAAAAGTCCGAATAAAAAATGGTAGCTTTTACTCCAGCTATTTTATTAAGTGACTAATAAATTATTTTCTTATTATTTTTGGAGGTAATATAATTTATACATTAATAAATTGCACAATAAAAAAAAATTATATCATATGAAAATTAATTTTATAAACTATCAATAATAAAAATTAAATTTTATATCTCATAATACCTTTTCAAAAGAGATGATATCATACTTTTATCTCACTGATATAAATCGTAAACTTTTTAATGCACCAAAAGAAGAGCTCAACAAAATAATTCTTTTTAAATCAAAAGTTAAATATTAGTTGTCCTTATTTATTGTCTGCTTTCTAAATTTTGAACTTTATTATTTTTATTTCTAAATTTTTTTTAGATTTTCTAAAATTAAGAAAAATATAAAAAACATAAAATATTATGATTAAATGCAAAACAAAGTCTTCATAAACAACATTTTGTAGCAGCATGTCGCAGTATTATTATATATATACTAAAAGTAGTACAGTTAAGAGTGAAATTATGCAAAAATAATTCTCCCTTTTTTATGATAACAACATTGGAAATTTAATATTTTTATTTTTTGAAATATTCATCTAAATAATTTAAAACATATCCTTTTATTTTTTTTTTTATTTTTAAATACTGACCCTATAGATTGAACCTAAATTATTAAATAGAAGAATGAATCCCCTTAAGTATTTAAAATAACTGCCTATACTAGCTAACACTTGAAGTTTGATTGTTTTTTTAATATGTCATTTTTCTGATATAGACTGCCATCAATTAATAAACAAATTTGGATGAGTGAGGGAGTTAAAAAAAATCATGAAATACCAACAACCATTGGATCAACTGGTAAGGAGTTTTTCTCATTTAAACTAGTTCTCGAGTTTGAGTCTTAATGTCTGCAGTCACATTAAATAGTTATTAGGAGATTTTTGCAATCTTTGTGATTCTATTCGGGTCGAATCAAATTAATTAGAGTTCAATAAACTCTAAATACCGGTGGTTCATAAAATGGCTATTCATTTTCAAAAGCTGAAATATTTATTAATCAATAGTTAAGGAAGAAAAATAGACTGCACTACACACTATAGTTGATGAAAAGAAACCTCCACCCCAAAATCTATTATGGAATTGCTCTTTTTCTTCCTCTCATTTTCTTGATCCAATCCAATCATTAGTTTCAGTTTAAAATTATGAACTCTTTAATTTAGACATTGATTAAAATTGTAACTTTTTTCTTCGAATCAGCTTAATGTATTTAAATTAAATTGAATCTTAAAGCATTTATAAGGAAGATCAAACCCTAATTGACAAAGAAATGAAACATCTTTCATAATTCGCAATTCAAAATCACAGCCTATCATAAAATTTTAAATATTAAATAGTTTAGTTGTCACTTTTCTTTAAGAATATTCTAATAGATGATAAAATTATTCATAGTTTGCGGAAGGTGATTACTCGTTCCTAAAAATTTACAAAATCGTAGTTATATATATATATATATATATATATATATATATTTGTGTTGTGTAGCCGTAGAATTTCTTGTCACCTTGTACTTATTCTATGCCAAGAATTTCTGACCTATATCATTAAATTCAAATCATTAATAAGTACAAACACCAAAATTCTCTTCTTCTTTTTTCACCTTCAAGAAGTTGAACTATTAAGTGTGGACGCAAACCCAAAAAATAAAAAATAAAAATAAAATATGTAAGTGGGGGAAGGTGGTAAATCACTAATTGAGCAATTAACAGATAATATAAGTAGTCTTTATCCCCTTGCATTCATTCCCTGCCATAGACATCACGACACAAGATACATGTACAACTACAAACACATAATTGATGTTTTCTTCAGTTACATGTCTGGAAAAGGTGTTCTTGAGGACCTATATGTTGGCAATAGGATCCAAGGAAATCCAGTAAAGGACATGTTCCATGCTTTTTTTTTTTTTTTAAATGTTGTTTAAAAATTCCAAGAAAATCCAGTTAAGAAGGTGGCCCTCTTCCAATTTAGCAATGCACATACTAAAAAATCTTATCATGGAATATCTTCCTTTATTGAGACCAAAGATTGAAAAGGGGAAAAAAAAAAAGAATTTGTTCGGCTTCCTAGAGATCATATGAAAACGATTTCAATATAATATATATAATTGTCTATATCACTGGCACCTATTGAATTTTGACTAATTTGATTTGACCTATAATGTAAATAAGCTTTTTTTTTTTCAAAAAATGAACAGCATATTAAGTAATGATCATTAACAATGTAATGATTCTATTATCTAGGACTGTTCTACATGTTATTCTAAAGAAATTCACTAGCTATCTACGAGAACTAAACAGCTAGTTAAGCTCCATGCACATGGACTCTTCAGGGCAGATCATGACAAATACTGTATAGTCTAAGAAAAGCAGATATATGAAAGTTTCTGAACTTTTTTTTTTCTATATTACTGTACTAACTAGGAAAAAAAAAGAAGAAATTAAGCAAAATATCAATTCAAAGGCAGACAAAGAAAAAAGGTTGCAGCTACAGTCACTATCCAAAATATGAAAATTTTGATCAAACTCCTAGGTACAGTTGAGAAGGGAAAGCAAGAAGAAGAAGAAGAAGAAGAAGAAGAGGGATGACATAGAAGAAAACTGAGAAACAGCTTAAAGAAAATTTCAGCTGTCTGGGATATTAAAAAACTTCATGGCTATTGAGTTTTTTCTGAGTCACTGCATTCTGTCTCCAATAGAAAATTAATGCCTTCTTCTTGGAACAATTTGCAGTTCCTGCAACAGTAAATAAAAACAACACAAATTGGATTAATGACATGTAAAATTTAACATATGTGTGTGCATAATTGATTCATTATTGAGTTGACATGGCTAGAACACAACTTTAGAACAAGCTAGCTAGCTATAGTGAAAAGAAGAATTGATGTGCACAATTGTAAAAAAATTTCATTTGTTTATGTAGTAAGAAAACAGTATAAAGCGTCTCAATCACAGTTGTTATTTGCATGGAGGTGGGGTTTCTAATGTCCTGTCTTTTGGGAAGTGGTACAAATTTCTGCCATTTGCAATTTAAGCAAAAAATAAAATAAAATAAAATAAAAAAGAATGGAAAAATAAAAAATCTTTCCCCACACTATACATCAATATTCTTTTTCCCAATACCCAATTGTCTAAAGTAATCATTCAATGATAATTGTAACAATAATAACAAGCTCAATTATGGGTTAAAAGCTTGTGAAAATTAATCACATGACTGGAAGAAATCAAATTTGGTCAATTATGGTTCAAGAATCATATACATAAAGATAAGGCAGCTAAGGGGAAAAAGAAAAGGCATCTTGATTTGAGCATCCTAAGTAGCTAGAGCAGCACTCGTGACTCTGCCAGCTGATGTATATATGTATAAGACACTGCGTATGTATGACTATATGAGTATGTTAAAATGGTGAAAACAAGAAAAATGAAATAAAAACAAAAAGACAAGAAAAGAAACAACAACACCCCATATGTAATCTTTCAAGACTGTCCCCATTCAAAGAAACTATGTCAGAGAGACACCAATCCAATCCAACCCATTAACCCAACACCCCAAAAAAATATATTTACATTTTTTTTTTCAAAAATCAAGAACTCCAAATGAACAGTAAAAAGTGTTCAAAAGATAGCACATTTACCAATGAAATCAAGTTTTTTTTTTTTTTTACTTTTTAATCATATATAATCATTTAAAATCTGATGACTTATTAGGGTTTTTTTGGTTTAACGTACCCGTACTTTTTCTCTTTATCTGATCCACCACAACACATTTATCCTTTTGATCTTTGGCCTTTTCGTCACTGAAAATTCCCACTTCCTCCAAAAGATTGGCTTGTCGGCGCCGCAGCAGCAATGTTCCTCTCTGAATCCAAGGAAGAGCCTCCCATATCGATGCCTTGCTGCTGCTGCTGCTGCTGTGGTGGCTGTTGCTGTTTCTCTCTTTGTGAAAAACCTCCACTCATAGTCCTAACTATATGTCCAACTCCAAGAAAGTCTCTTGTCAATCTGTCAGACCCACCGATGCTTACGCTCAGACCTTGATGCATTTTTGCTTCTTCGATATTGCCAGCTCTAGTGCCATAAGGGTTTTCTTGTCCGTGCCCAAAAATTGAAGAATTCCCAGCAGTAGCAGCAAATGAGTTCATTAGGTCATGAAGATTGGTCCCATCATTTTCATTGAACATTCCACCAAAGTTTGCTGCTGTTTTCATCCCAGTTGATGATGATGAGCTACCAAAGCTTCTTAGTAGTGAAGCACTGTTCGTGCTTGAAGTTGAGCCCATTTGAGCTGCCTTTTGAAGCAGTGCTGTAGCTGACATATGAGGTACTATGTTATCATTTTGAATTGATGATGTAAACAGAGAAGGTACACCTGAGCTCATCTGATGATGGTCGCCCATAATGTTGGTTGAGAACATGCCTGTCCCGTCACCGCTTCCACTGGCACCATTTTGGTTCGTAAAATGATTTGGTATTAGCAAATTGTTGTTGGAGTTGTTGGGATTATTGTTGTTAGTCATGCTGCTTGTTGTGTTGCTATTGGACAGAAAGCTAAGGTTGAAAAGATTGGAAGCAGGAGGATTGGTGTTTGAGGTGTTATGAAGTTCAGCAAATTGCATTAGTCCATGATGAAATGGTTTGTTTTGCAACAGCCCTTGTTGAGCCTGGTGTTCATCGTTATAATTCTGGTTTGGCTCTTGCATGAAGAAAGCAGGAGAGGACATGGGTTGTGGTGGAGGTGGTGGTGGTCGAAATGATGCTGAACCTCCCATTGGTGGAGGAAGAAGATGATCAAATTGTCCAGTCCGGCCACCTGCTCCCAAGCGTAAAATGTCACTTGATTGGTCTTGCATTGAGGACATTTGAGGACCCACTTGTGATAAGCCTAAGCTCATGTTGCTACCTCCATACAAATGACTGCCGATGGCGTTCAAGTTGGATGGAGGATTTCTAGCACTCTCTTGTGCCAGTGCGTCGCAAAAGGCTCTATGAGTGATAAAGCTGTCACGCCTACATCAACAATCATCGTACAAAAGACATAAGCAATTAGTTCAACCATTCAAGTTTGCTATCACTACAACATCAAATCATATACTATTGAAAAATAACAATCTTAAAAGTTGAAAATTGAAGAAAGAAAACTGTAGGAATATGCCATCCACCTCAAGGCAGTGGTCACATGTGATGTCCTATACAGAAACTGTGTAAATATGATCCCACTACGCATATAGTCCAAATAAAGCCATGTAAGTATATGCTGATCAACAATTCATGGACTGATAGACATGCAATCCATATCAAGATTTTCGTGACTAGCTGCAGTCCATTTTCAGCATACAAAACCGCTGTTTCGACGTGTCCCATCGTAGGCGAAGGCCCTCTACGTATGTGGTCATATATATATGGCTGTGACCTTCTGCTATATCTAAAAAACGGTTGTTCCTTAGGGTTATTGCTCACCAGTAAAAACAGTGGAAGAGATGACCATTAGCATGGAAGAGAAATAAGACCAAGTGGGCAAAAAGAAACAGGGTAAATAGGATGGTGAAAACAAAGAAGTTCAACTATAACTTCCATAGAAGACAGAGAACATAATTATGGGGGTAGGTGAGGAGAAGAATTTCACCAGAGAAGTTGAAAAAAAATGATTAACCCAATCACCCATGGAATGCCATATCAAGAACTGGCATCTCAATAAATGCAACTAGAGAATGTATTCAACATCATGAAAAGCAGTCAATCAACAAGTCCATTTCAAGACTTTTATCTTTTTTCCCACCACCAACTTTTAACTTAAATGCAAGATAGAGATCAATCCTGGATAACTAGCTAGTAAGCTAATTATGATGCATTGATTTCCGTTATAGAAATTGTTCCAAAACTAGAAAAGAAACTAAAAAAAAATTAATACCCATTTCACTTTAGTCAATGATGAATTGAAACAACTCCATTACCGTTTATACCACAGCTCTCAAGAACTGCAGCCATGGCGAGAGAAAAAAGAAAGAAGAAGAAGGGTTGGTTAGGGCCTACGTTATCGTAAAAAGGAGTACTCTGGGGGTTGATCACATCTGGCCAACCCATAAGAGAACAAACATGGTAAACAACAGAAACAGCTCCAAGCTCTAACTTGGCATAGCAGCACGTGAATAGGAAAAGGTTAACAACTAAACCAAAAAGAGGGCGTTGGTTCCGAGGTGAAAGAAAAGAAAAGATGAAGAAAACTGTTTTTTCTTTTTAAAAAATTTTCTTTTTATCACTGATAGAAACCTATATGACCATGGCAAGTTCCCAGAGATTGTTCACGTGGGAGCATGTTTTCTGCCCTCTCTCACCATCTCCAATCCACCAACAGTACCAAGTTAAAAATCATTAATAAGAATAATAATAATATAAAAGAGAAAGAATCGAATTTTAATTGCAAGAAAACGTTTTTCTTTAAAAAAATGAGTATTGGAGGAATCATTAGCCCTAATACAAACAGGCGAATAGCATAGTAATACTACCAGCCACAACTACTACTCATATATACATATACATGATATGTCTGCGAATAATTCGGAAACGAAGAAGGAGATGATGATGATAGATTGATGGAGAAGGTTAGTATTAAAGGGAGGGATTTGGAAGAGAAGATGTAATATGGTTAGTTAGTTACCTTGAGAAGAGAGTGCCACAGTCACATCGGTATTCTCGAGTGCCACAAGTCTTAGAATGAGCTTTCCAATCAGATTGCACAGCATAGCGCTTAGAGCATTTCTCACACTTCCATTTCTTTTCGCCATGTTTTCTTGAGTAATGTTTCTTGATACCAGTAAGGTCACCGAGAGCCCTAGAAGGGTCATGGTGGACGCATGTGGGCTCAGGGCACAAATAGACCTTCCTCTTCACTTCTTTTGTAGTCTTCTGCTTTAGCTTCCAAGGTAGGTTATGTCCTCTTCTGTGTAGCTGTAAATTTTGCTCCCTTTGGAATCCTTTGTTGCATACCTCACATATGAACCTGTTTGTTGCCATTAGGGTCTTGGGAGATAGTGCTATCACTTCTGCGTCTGGATCTGTTATGAAAAATGCCAAACAACAAATTATTAGAAAATTCTAAAACCCAAAAAAATAAATTTGTTGACAAACCGATTGAAAAAAGTCTCAAATTCAGGAAGAGACCAAAAAATAAAAAAGATTTTAAAAGCACTATTTGCAGCGACACCCATGTCACAGTTCTTCTCTAATGGGACTTTTCTTTTTCTTCGAAGAAATGAAAAGAAAAGGAAAAGAAGAATGACAAGCGAATTGCAAGAAGTAAATTCAGTGAGAGTTGGTTGAAAGTTAATAAAAGAATCAATTTTTTTTTTTAGTTATATTTGATAGATCTTAATTAAATAAAATTGTTCTTGATACTTGCTTGGTGTTCCAGGTTGGTTTCTCTTTTTCTTCTGAGACGGTGGAGCTTGAGCTTGAGCTGAAGATGAAGTTGGTGTTGAGGAATGTTGTTGTTTCATCTGGTTTTGATCCTCATCTCTAATTCCAAAGAAAGGCACTGAAGAAGAAGAAGTAGCCATCTTCAATTCAAAACAAACACCTGCACTATTTCTTGTTCTTGTTCTTGAACTTCTTCTTCTGCTGTTGCTTCTTCAATCCTTAGCCTTTGCAAAAGCAATTTATAATCTAGAAACCACACAGCCCAACATGCAAACTAAGTACCTCTTTTGAATCTTTAAATTCAAACTGAGTTAACCCTAAAAGGACTGTATAAGAGATAAAGAGCAACAAAGCAAGATTATAAAATCAAGAAACAAAAGATGATGATGAAGAAGAAGTAGAGAGAATTATTAAGAAAGAAAAGAATATTGCATACATCCCATGGGGCATTAGATTCCTCTTCTCTACACTACACTGTTTCTTTTGTTTTAAATGCCAGATTTTGAACAAGTGAGGTTACTATGCCTTTTTCTTTGATTTGGTGTCATGCAGGTATGATAACACATATACATTTAAAACTATATTTTTTTTTTCCTCTCCATTTCTTTCAAATATATTTCTTGAATTAAATGATATATATTTCTGTAAAAAAAAAAAAGAAAGAAATTATAAGTCTAATTGAGAGAGAGATAGAGAGGAGGAGGGTAAGGCCTACAAGTCGGTGGACCCAATCCATAGCCATATAACGACATGGGTATGGTTCGTGAGGGTAGCATGAACAGAACAGCTACACCTTCTCTCTCTTTTATTGCTCTCTTGTTTCGTATCTTCTTATGCACTTGCAGACAAACTTTCCTTCATCACTCCTTCTCATGTGGTGGACCTCACTGTTTTAATATATATATGTGTGTACATGTATCTATATGTATGTATTTTTTAAACTGAAATTATAGTTTGAGATTTTTCATAATATCATCCAGGAAAACATTATATTCTAAATCCAAAAAACAAGAGAAGAGAAGAGAAGAGAAGAAAAAAAAACACCCACAATTCAAGATGTTGTTGTATAATCAATTCATCACATATAGACACTAGTTTCTTTGTTTTTGTGCACTGGGAAACTGGTGGGTGCTGTTTTGTTGTAACAGCACACCTGAGGATTGATTGGGAGAGTACTTTCAGTTGACTCTTTTATCCAAAAATAATAATAATCAAATTGAATGAGACCATATTCACACACAAACACACACGGTTGGACTACTAAGCTTCACATATATATAGAGCTTGTCTGGATAAATACTGATGATCTTTGCATGTAATGTAACGGTTAATTTCAACCCTAAAGTTTAATATATACAAAGAAAGTTGCACATAGATTCATTAATCAATCATGCAGGATTTGAGACTATGGCGATTGGTCAGCAACATAGCAGTTGTTGTTCAACAGCATTTCTCTTTTTTTTTTTTTTGGGGGGGGGGTGGTTACTGATATGCAAAGAGGCAAGAAAATTAGTCAGCAACACCCTTTATTGTGCTTGCTTATCCAGTTGGTTCGGTTACATGCAATAAGCCGATAAAGGGACCTGGTGGTCACATCAAAAGGTGGCATATAGAATATATATGTATCTGCAAGAGGGTACTTATGTCATACAATTAAAAAAGAAAAGTTAGAAAATCACAATCAAATTTTTTTTTTTAACAAGAAATCACAATCAAGATTCAAGACCTAGAAAAAGACCTAATCCAACCACTAATTAGAATAATAAAAATTCTCCCACACTGAATTTTAGGCTCCGTGCTTCAGACTAATTACAATTCTCTATACCTTAATATAATTAGCTTCACAATCACATCCTGTTATACATAATTTCTACAAAATGACAAGTAAATTTTGACCATAGATTTCAAAGATCAGAACCCCAAAAAAAAAAAAATTAAACATGGGTTTCAAGGATACTATTTATATCTGTAATTGCAAAATGAATTGTAGGAATTCAGTTAGTCAATAATATGATGACAGTGTAAAGTGAAAATGTGTGCTCTATGTGGAATTTTTTTAAATTGTGTATATGATTAAAACAGTTTTAATATCCAATATTTTTTTTTTTGACAAAGAAAATTCTTTAGATAGACAATTTTTCCATTTGTTGAGGCAGCTAATTTATTTTCCTCAAAGAAGAAAGGTATGTATATTAGCTATATTAGCATCAAAACTTGTCATTGTTTCATAACAGTGACAGCTTAACCATAACCATTCACTTCACTGTCATTGCTCATGCTGATAATTTGCTGAGGTTGTTATTTAATAATATTTGTGGGTGGATGACATTTAACTGGTTAAATAATTAATTAATTAATTATTAGATTAATCATGGGAATTTTCTTTTCTGATTTGGATTGGAGATGCTTTGATTAATTTATAATTGGGCTGAAATATGAAAAATCTTTTGTATTGCGAACTGTAATATTAATAGTTTCATCACACCTGTAAAATTATTTATTTATCCTTTTTATTTGCACTTGACATGAAAAAAACTTTAAAGAATAAAAATGTAAAAAAATTATCATTTTTTTGTAAACCACTACATCTATCGGATTCAAACTTATATATTATTGAAAAAAAAAATCAGTACACAGAATAAAATTTTTTAAATGTTTGTTGTGTTAGTACAGTGTAAGAGATGTACTCTCAAAGAACATATATATTTTATGAAGATTATATTCCTCGAATCTTATTTGAAATTTCAATCAGAGACATTCATTCCTCTTTCCAATGGAGACAAATATGTTTTTATTTTTTATTTCAATAAAAGACAAGGATTTTTCAATAATTCACATACGTATAATTGTGTAAATTATAAGCATATTGTACTTCAAACACTATAAACAATACTTGAACTCACCAGCCCCTTAAATAAAGAAGCAAAACGTTCTTACTTGAAAACACACACAAATCCACCATTATATTAAAAATGTGTATTAATTCAAAAAAAAATTTATAAATGATGTTTAGTAGTAACCCCTTTGCTACATCAATTAAAAATATCATTATATTACATTACTTAAAATTTTATCATTTGTTCGGTATAAGAAAATGTCCTATTATTTTATTTGTATTGTTTTGTTTATATTATACAAAATCGAAGGTCGTTTTATATTAAATTATTTATTTTCGTAATTTAAAAAATTTTGCAAAATTTTTTAATAAATTTCGAAATTAAAAAGGACCCAAATGTGAATTATCAACTTGTTGTAAGGATTAACGAAAAAAAAAAAAGAAAAGGAAAAGAATACAGACAGTTATGTAGCAATGTAAAGACTAAGACTATTGCAACAAACAGGTGACAACACAAAAGAGTCAGTTGGCGACACGGAGACTAAACGTAACAGGTTTTGTTAGAACATGAGCATATATAGATAGCTGTGTGTTTTCCTTTTCAACAATGGCGGCGTCTTTACCTTTTACAGATACTGCCATTGTTTGTTCTTCGTTTTTTTTTCTTTTTTTCCTTCTTATCTTCTAATAATTAAACTTCTGATTACCCTAATCTAGTCAGCTACACATGCTTTTTAGGTAATTATACAGGTCAGATTAATTATTGGGTTTTGATTGGGCTTCTTCTTAGTTTTTTTTGAACAGTAGGGCTTCTTCTTAGTTACTACAATTGAAAGAAGGCCTGTTCCATGTCTACTCCAGTCTCAAGGCATTTGATTTTAGCTTTTTTTTTTTTTTTTCACTTTGCAAAGGGAGACTCGATTCCAGACCGAATTAGACATCTCGTAATATTTTGATCATCATATCAGTAACGTAGAACTATACATTGGTTCAACTATATTATAGTTTGTGCATAAGTTTTCATCTTGGTTTTTGCAATTACGTTAGGGAGATTTTATGGTGATTTTGTTTTATGTTTTTATAAATTAGACAAGAAAAAAAATTAAATACAGGATCAATCACATTTTTGCGGGTATATCAAAGATTTCTTAAATTTGGGGTATTTTATTAGGTTGGCTTTAAACTTATAAATTAATTATTTGACTAAAAAATGATTTATAACCGGTTTTTGGTTAGTTTAGGTATTTTAACAGTGTCGTTTCAATTTCTAAATATATTATTTAGACACATTGCTGAAGTACGGACAAATTATATGTTTAATAATTTGAGATATTTAAATAGTTATATTGTAAGTTGAGAGAGTAAATTTACAAAAAAAAAAATCAATTTTAAAGAAAAACGATGTATTATAATTTATGAACAAAATAAAGCGTGTATATATACATATACATTTGTATGTATGTGCATTCAAGTACCGTACATTTTTTTAATTTTTTTTGAAAAATTGATCGAGTGATATATTCATATATATCGTAACGGTCTCGATCTTGATCCTAACTAAAACTCTTTTCAAATAAAAATAGTTTGGAAAAAATTCATAATGCGTATTTTTATCTACTCAGACAATCATAAAATTTCTTTGTTATATAAATATTCACAAATGCACACATAAACCACACAACAAGAAAGTTTAGAACATAAGTGATAAGCAGAAGAGAAAATGTAAAATTTACACTTACCGAATGATGAATGCTTGTTTGGTTATGCTGATTTGCGAAAAAGGCTTGTCTCTTGTGCGGGGGTGAAGCTGTGAAGCTCTTAAAGTAATAGGACTATTATAGACACTGTTTGAGACTAAGAAAATTAACAAACAAATCATAAAAAACAAAAATTTGAGCAATTTCATCCTTCCTCATTTTCCCAAATACAAATTGGGATATAAGAAACAGGTGCACTACATCTATCACTCACCATCAAATTAATAGTTAATATTAATTATTAAACATTGAACTTAGAGAAATCATGATTATTAGGACTCAACCTTAAACCTATCACCACAAATAAAGAAAAACTTAAATAATTAGCCTCCCATTATTCTCCAAGATGATAAAAGATTGTAAAATCATTTTTATACCCAAAAATTATGAAATAAGGAAGTGTAATTTTTTAATAATAGCATAAATTTGTTAGTTTGAACGAGACATATGAAATAATTTCATGAGATCTTGCATCGGCAAATAATTTCATAATGCAAGTATTTTAAAGATTTTTTTCACAAGAATCGAGCTATGAACACTGGGTGAAATTAAAATCATTTTTAACATACATCTCGAGAATTTTTCCATTTTTATAACTTAGGTTTAAAATCAATGAAGTAGAACTGTTAGTTATAAATAAGATGCGAATTGAGATAAAATATAATAGGTAAAAAAGAAAATAGATTCACATAGTCGAAAGAAAAAAATCATACCTATTCAAGCAGATTTACTTTCTTCTCATATCCAACTATTTCAACTCCATTGCATCTTCAAACACATAAGAAAGTCAATTAAAACAAAATCTACCACAATATCAAAACGTTTATTATCCTTCCCTTTCTTATGCATAAAGAAGAATTTTCTATTTGGTTAATTTTACGCTTTAGAAGACAAAACAGAAAAAATAATTTTAAGTTTTAAAAGTTTTACAAATGCATCTTAGTTATTCACCTCTTTTCTTAAACAATATGATGATTGTTTTTTTTCAGTCTGCGAGCTCCTTTCACTTCAAATCTTTACTCCACTTTGAAGATTTAAGGATATCCTCTCTTCTTCTAATGAATCTTTTAAATTTAGAATTGATCGAAAAAATATTTGGTGAATTTAGAATATAAATTTTCTCTCAGACAGAGAAGTGAGCTCTATAAGTACCGGTGGACCTATATGCCATATATATGAGAAAAGAAAATATTTTTTTATATTAAATATGTATATTTTTATTATTGTCACGTGATAACTGTCTCATCGACAAAAGTTTTTTGTATTTATTTTAAAAATTAATAATTTAAATTTTCTTTCAGATTCGCTATTTATTATAAAGACAATTTTGCATAAAGAGACAACTTTCATAACTAAAAATAGACTTTTAATGTAATATGAATTGAAGTTTAATTTTTTCTATAACCTTGTTTATAAAAAGAAATTTCAATTTCGATACAATTTCATGCTATTTTTCCAAATACATACGTATAGTTCGAGAAATACTTTATTATTAATGTTCAATGACAATTATAAGAAAATTTTTACAAAATTCTCTATATAATTTCATATTTAATTTGAACTTTTAAGTCCAATGCCCTTTAGTCCCCTAGTTTTAGAAATAATAACTTTACAATTAATGGATAATAAACGAGGGACTAAAATATTATTTTGTTTGAAATCTTAGGGACTAGAATAACTTTTACTTTAAAATAAGAAACTGAAATAAAATATGAGGACTAAATTAGATATTTTGAAAAAATCTTGGTATAGATTTTATAATCTCATCAATATTGAGGGGAGATTCAGTAATTTACTCTAAGATAATAGGAGTATTTCTTCGGTATATATATAAATGTATGTATATATATATATATATAAACTAGTTAAATTAATTATTGTTTTATGACCACTAATATATATCTCAAGTAATATATATCAAGTTATAATTAAATATAAATTAATTAATCTAATGATTATTAATGTGTGTGTATATATATATATATAAATAGTTTTTAGTCAATAATTCTTGAATTGTTGATAGCCTATGGAATTAATAATATTGAGAAATCACTAAAACTCCATTTCCTCATTAGGAAATTTTTTTTGTCTATTTTAAGTAGAATAATTAGGAGTTGGACCTACCATTCATCTGGGTGGAAGACAGTATATATTTCATGACAACAAAAAATATTGACTGTCAGATTTCCACTTATTACCACATGATAAATGCCTTTCCATAATATTAAATCAATAGGCCTAATTTTCTTTTCTTTTTTTTTTAAAAAAAAGGTAATAGGACTAATGACTAAAAAAACATTTATTTATTTATTTGTATTTTTACTAAAATTTTACATTTAATTAAACAGGCATGTCCCTTTATCTTATGTGGCAATTAATTGTATATCAATTATTTAATAATAAATATAACAAATAATTTTATATTTAAATATTTTTCATAGATCAGTAATTATACGGGTCTCGATAATTTCAAAATTTGAATCGAAATAATTTTTATAAAAAGAGCATATTTTTTTAATATCTATTTCTTTATTCAGTTTTGTAAATCATGGCACAAGAGCTCAATATGCCAAGCAATGGTCTCATCCCCTCTTCTTTGCTTCGCTTCCTGGTAGTGTAGAATGCCAAGCAATGATAATCATTTATTTCCTTTAAGCAATTATTCACATTTAATTTGCTTATCATTGTGGGTGTCTCCTAGCATTAAAAAGGTGATAGAGAGTGCTTCATGGCCAGGTTTTGGAACTTGGATTAATAACTACAAAAAATACTTAATAATGAAAAAAAAAGCTACACATGTATGTTCAATGAAATATGTCAACCGAATTTAAATTTTATTATATATTTTAAAGTGTAAAATTTAAATTTTATTATTGTTAATTTAAAAAAATAACTATTTTTATTGTACAGTCCATCAATACTTAGATTATATGACCTCACTATTAAAAAAATATCAACTAAATATTTTTATATTAAATTACAATTTTTATATTGTTGTATGACCTTTCTATTAAAAAAATGTCAACTAAATATTTTTGTATTAAATGCAATTTTTATGTTGTTGTAGTTTTGTAGATCCTTGTTATAAACAAGTATTTTTTTTACTACAACAAAAATAATTTATAATAACATTTTTAAAATAATATTTTTAATAAATGTTAATTAATATAAATAAAATAACATTTACAATAAATATTAATAAAACTTATCTATTATAACATTTTTTACAATGTTTATTTTAAATATTATTATATTTTTATTTATTATAACATTTACAGTTTTTTTGGTGGACAAAATAGTTTGCAATTTAAACATCTCTTAACTATTTTAAATTTTAATGTTCCCATATTCAACTCAACAACTACTAACTTAAAAACTTCTTTAAAAAAAATATTATCCCTTGATCTCTCTTCTTATTTAATTTTATCACCTTTTTTTTTTATCTCTTTTTTAAATCAATACTAGCACCCCGTAACCATTCAATTATTGTGCAGAAGAGCACCTGTTAAAGAAAACACGATCCGGAGCTCTTGGTATTTCTTTTTTTTTTTTTATTCTGCTTCTTCCGATCAATATAGAACTTATGAATAGATTGGTTCATTAATATATTTTTTTTCTTTACATTGTTCTTGGACGAGCTCACATATTATCTCTCGACGTACACTGTTAATCAGGTTGGCCTCAATTTACTTGTTTCACACTGATGAGATTCTTCTATTTCACCTAACTTTGATATTTCATTTCATTCTTTACCTTGTGATGGTTACCAAATTGTTTTTGTTCTTTTCTTTGATAGATGTCCGTAGACTTGAAACTCTTCCAATTCACATAAATATGACATTTCCTTCATTACCTTGTGATGGTTAGCAATCCAATTTAGCTTTTATATTAACTGCTGCTCATATTTATTTATTTATTTCAGTTTATAGAGACTTTCAAACTTGATATTGGTTTTCTATTGTAATTTGCCTCTAAAATTTAACCTTTGCAGTCATCCTATCACAGCAATAAACCTAATTTTCAAGTGCAAGGAACTTATAAACAGGAGTTGGGAGATCAAAATACCACATCTCCACAAACAGAGTTGCAGACTTACTAGCGGGGATGGCCTATTCGTATGCCCATGGAGCCAGTTAGACCACCCATGTTAAAAGAGTGTCTCTCCAATTGAAGAAAAACCGAAGGGGTATAGCTTTTCCAGAGTGTTGTCAGCTTATTATGTGGGTTTTACCCCCTACCTTGCACTAAAAAAATAAAAATATAAAAAAATAACAAAATAGTCCCTCCAATTATCTCCACTGCTGACTGTTACAAGATGTATCTCGGGTTGTTTGTCAAGGCTATTTTCCTTTCCATGTTGATTAGATAATTGTAATACTGCATATACTATTGTAACATATAAATGTTATTTAAAATAAAATCTATATCTAAACATAATAGTATTTTTGTTTTGTTTCAACAATTAAATTGTAACTTTAATTATGATTATAATGGAATTTATTTTTTATTTATAAAATTATTTCAAGTTATAAATATTTATAAATAATAAAAATCAATATATGATAGATTAGTTCATTAATAATTTATATTCTAATGACATTTCTTAATATTTAAATAAATAAATAATTAACACTAAAAATTTTAATTCTTAAGGCATTGGCATTTTCAATATAACATTTCATAAATCTAGAATTTGTGTTTAAAAGAATATTTTTTGTATATTGTAATAAGTGGTATAATGATATTTAATAATTGCTATTATGACATTTATTAAATATTAGTTAAGTGAATTTATTGCAACATCAAAAAAATATCACAATAAATTAATATAAATGTTATTATAAATGAATACCAACAAATAATGAAACTGTTATTTTAATATCTAGTCACACCAAATAATGTTATATTTGAATAACATTTTTAAAAAAAATGTTGGTATAGATTTATAATAATATTTTTTTATATTTTATATAACATTTGATCAATGTCATTATAAGCATTTTTTGTTGTAGTGTTTTTTTAGAAACTTGTTATAAACATGTATTGATTTAAAAGGAAGTTGTTGTTTTTAATTCAATTGAATATGGTAAGTTATAATGATTTATGAGTTGATTAAGGTATAAAAGCCAATGGATGGAGGCAAACATGAGATAATTAGAGCATCAATCATATGCAATATATGAATTTGCTATTCGTTTATTTTTAAAATTAATTTTTATTGTATAGATAATTTATGGAAATAACTGTTAAAGTGTAATTCATCAAAATATTAGATGATTTAACTTTCATAATTATAAAAATTTAAAGTTAAAATTTGGTGAGGTAAAATAATAAAAATATTAAAATTTGGACATTTTGGTTGTTATATTTTAAAAAAAAAGTTAAGTAGAATTAAATAAGAACTAATTGTAAATATGTGCAGTGTGCAGATTGTAAAATAAAATCATTAAATAAATAGTTAAAATATAAAAATAACTAAGTAAATTAAAAATAAAATATATTGAAGGATGTATAATAGTGTTTTAGTTAAAAAAAATAATACTAAGTAATTGCTGTAATTTTTTAATGGTTTGAAAAAAATATTTTGAGTGATTTAAAATAGAAAAATACATAATAAATAAATATTTTTAGAATTTGAGTAGTATTAAAATATGTATAATAGTGTTTTAGTTAAAAAATAATACTAAATAACTGTGGTAAATAATTTATTGTTAATAAAAAAATTAGAATTTTAATAGTTTGACACATTAGTTTTTAGAGTGAATACTTAAATATAAAGATTGACACTTGTCTAATTTTTGGCTTAATGACTTTAGAGCTTAGAGTTTAATAGACATATAGATACTAATTTTTTTTTTTTTGAGGGAAATAGAACTTTATAGAAAAAAAAAACTCAAGAAACTAAAGCACTCAAAAATTAGGATTTTGAGGGATCCACTTGTCTTGGCAAATCCGGATAGATTCACCATCCCCAACCCGCCACCTTAACCCTGAGACACTAATTGCTTAGCACTGACGAGACTTCACTAACAAAAGCTTGGATTACCACACATCGCCGCCTCTAGGAAACTACAATTAGGGAAATAACAAGCCTTGAGGGACTTAGATAATAGAGAATATGAATCGTTAATCAACCTCCATCCTTTCTTAGCTAACATTGCATCATTAAAAGCAAAAAGATTATGAAATCCCAACCCTTCCTCCTTTTTAGATGATTAAGTTTCAACCAAGAACACTAGTGAATCCTTCGATTATTCCCTTGTTGACCCACCAAAAATTGGCTAACATCGACTCAATGGTGTGAAGATGTTTATAGGGATTTTGAAGCAGCTCATCATATAGATAGGAATTGCTTGAGCCACATTTTTTATAAGGACTTCCCTACCCGTCATAGAAAAAAAGCCTCTCATTCCAATTTTTCAAAAATTTTCCCACTCTATCTACAATAGATTGAAAGATCAAATTCTTAGATTTCCCCACAACGGTTGGCAATCCGAGATCCTTACCAAATTTCTCTACCATACTGACACCAAAATGATTCTACTGACGTTCAACCAACCCATCTTGAACATTTCCACTGAAAGCAATTTGGGACTTATCAAGATTGATATGCTACCTCGAAGCTCTCTTATATTCCTCAAGAAGAGATTTAATTGTATCAATTTCTTGATCATTGACTCTACCAAAGATTATGTTATTATCAGTAAAAAAATAAATGGGAAGTAAAGGGAGTATTTCTAGATATCTTAAAACCATGAATCAACTTCTAAGATTCAGCTCTGTGGATTAAACAAGAAAAAGCTTCAGCCACAAATAAAAATAAATATGGGGATAATGGGTCTCCTTAGCGAAGTCCTCTAGAAGGAGAAAAAGACTCGCCAGGCACCCCATTAATGAGGATGGAATACGAGACTATAGAAACACACTCTATAATAAGCTTAACACATTCCACATTAAAACCCAAACAAAGCATAGCATTCTCTAAAAAAAAAAAAACTTTACTCTATCATAGACTTTACTCATATCAAGTTTAAGGGCAAAAGATTTTTTGGAGTTATTGGATTTCACTTTCATGGCATGGAAAATTTCAAAGGTTAGGATAGCATTGTCAGTTATTAATTGACTTGGAACAAAATCTGATTGACTGACATTAATAAGGTCAGGAAGAATTTTTTTCAATTTATTCGCAATGACCTTAGTAATAATTTTCAAAATTACATTACACAAATTTATAGGACGTCAATCTTTTGGATTTTGAGGACTCTTAATTTTTAAAATAAGAATAATGTGGGTATGATTAAGAGCACTCGGGTCAGCCCCATTATTCAACACATTCAAGATAAAATGAGATACATCATCACCTATAATGGACCAAAACTTTTGATAAAATAAAGCTGGTAATCCATCAAGACCTGGGCCTTTTGTTGGGTGCATTTGATGCAAAACATAGGAAATATGATCAAAATTAAAAGGGACAACAAAAAGGTTATTCATATCATCATTTACTAACCCAGGCATCGCACTCATGGTAGAGTTCATGTCAAGAGGGGCAGTGGTAGAAAATAGCTCTTGGAAATATTTTGAATAAACCCGAGCAATACCCTTAGGCTAGTCAACAAAAAAACCTCTATTATCCTTAATAAAATTTACTTTATTTCTCTGCTTTCTACCATTAGCTTTTTGGTGGAAAGACCAAGTATTTTTATCACCCGCTCCTAACTAATTAACCCGAGCTCCCTGGTGCCACATAATTTCCTCTTTATGCTTAAGATTATCAAGCTTAAGTTCCAACTACTTTTGAACTTGAAGGTTCTCAACCGAAGGATCAAGAGCTTGAGACCTATGCAACTCAACTCTAATCTTGCCAATATAATTTTTAACATTCCTGAAATGCTCTTCTCCTAAATCATCACTCTTTACTGCAATTAGCTATATGTTCTTTGATAACCTCACCACCTGAGTTATAAACATCTTTTTTTCAGGCCCTTTCAACCACTTCCTTATAAGTTTCATCCGTCAACCATATAACTTCAAATTTGAAAGCCTTTTTCTTCCTTCCCATCGAACTATTGTTGTTAAAACACTGAACAAAAATTGGATGGTGATCGGATACAACTCTTAGCAAATGTAATACTTGATAATTATGAAATTGAGAGATCCATCTATTTCACCAAAAATCTATCTAATCTTTCTTGAATGTTATTAGCTTCACCTATCCCATTAGATCATGTGAATCAGAAACCACTATAATCCACATCACTGAGTTTACAATCATTAATAGCTTGGCGAAACCGATCAATTTTCTCTAAGTTTTTGGGTAAGCCTCCCTTTTTCTCACTACTAAAAATGATCTCATTAAAATCTCCATAACAAAGCCAAGGAAGCTCCAAAGCAGAGGATAAATCACGAAGAAGTTCCCAAGTGAGATATTTATTAGATTCTTCCGGCCACCCATAAATCCCTAAAAACCACCAACTTTTCGAATGAGAAGAGGAAACTGTCACATTAATGTGGTGCAAAGAAGACGATAAATAATTAACTGAAAAATCCCCTCTCTACATCAGACATACACCTCCCTTTCTACCCGCAATATCCTCGGCATAACTAACAATAATTTGCCCATCCATCCTAAACGTACGATACATATTAAGCATTTCAGATTCCTTAAGTTTTGTTTTTATTGAAAAAATAAAATTTGGGTCCTTTTAAAATACGAGTTTCTTTAAATTTTGAAATGTGCATGGGTTCCCAAGCCCATGATAGTTCTAAGAGAGGCAATTTATGGCTGATGGTGGAGCTGCACTGCAACCTTTGCCAATGGAGAATATTGACATGGAATATCAAGCAAAACCATATCCTTTTATTTTTTTTGAATTTGCTTTCACCTCTTAAAAGTCTCTTGAAAGCATAGGAGAAAAGGTTGGTCTTTTAGATGGAGTGTGGGAGGTAGTTTTAGTGGTGGCTCTTGGGATTTTTGGGACCACTTTGATTTTTTGGGAACAACATGTTTTGTGGTTTTGGTATGCGGGCTGTAAAGGTGATTAAAGGAAGAGATGGAGGTTCAGGTAATGATGGAAGTTCAAAAGGTGATTGGTGAGGTGGTGTAGTAGCATAAAGGTTAATGATAGGAGACAGTTGAGTTATAGTGTTATCGGGGTGGACAGGTGTGGTCACCAACGAAGAAGAATGGTATAGTTGTATGATATTGGGTTGGGTATGAGAACGTAGATGTTCACTAGGAATGGGATTATAGGCATTTCGAAGGTTTGGGTGTGGGTTTGATTATCGTATTGATGAGAAGAGTTGCCAACGTGTACCTGAGCCAAACTCTTTGCGATAGAATCATGATCTGCGTCATTACATCTGACCTCATCCAAGTCTAAATCACGTTGAACTTCATTAAGTGCATGTATGAGGTTTTTACGTCTACGAGACTTAATACTATAGGTGTTTTGAGAATTTGCCTCCATAACAAAACCATTAGATAAACTTTGATTTGTCAAATCCCGCATTCGCTTTAGAGGCAAAGCTTTTAACCAGGCTCCATAATGAAGGATTGCCTGCTTACCATCATTTTCTTCGTCAAACTCAGCACATTATTTGATCATATGTCCCAACCCGCCACAACAAAAATAAAATAATGGAAGCCCCTCATATTTAAAAGGTATCCACAAATTCTGGCCATCCACCACAACAGGAACAACTCTCTAGAGTGGAACATTAACATCAACTCTTGCTTTAAAACAAAGAAACTTTCCCCTTATCTCATTTATGGAATGGTCGATCAGAACAATATCACCAAATTATTTTGCCAAGATGCGAACAAATTGTTCTGACATATATATATTTAAAAGGCACATTATAGGCATGGATCCATAGTGGAACCGTAGAGAATTCTACTGAAGAAGGTTGTTTAGTGCCTGTTGCGTCTTTCAGAAGTAGTAAATTGTTGTCGAAGTGCCATGACTTATGAGACAAAACCTAATCTTTTTCCTTTTAGCCATCAAAATTGAAGAAGAAAAAGATTTTTACCCCATTCTCTAGTCGATACATTCTTTCTATATCTCCAGGCTTTCTTAATGGTATCAAGTAAAGCAAAGGAATTGAATTTCTTTTCAGTCCATAACTTCCCGGCCAGACAAAGTGGATCCCTTTTGTATTCTTCAAGAACAGTAAAATTCTGAATAATGATGATTTCTGCCTCCTTCCCTTTCTATAAATAATAGAGTTGCCATTATGGTATTGCACGAGTAAATCTTCTACGTTATTATCACCGTTGTCCCCTGACGTGGACTCAATTCGAGAGAAACACCTGAAATCAGAAAATGATGATAAAAATTAGATAAAACATGACAAAAAAGCAAGCAAGAGACAGAAGAAAAATTGAAAGAAAATAATAGACTCTGAAGGAAGAAAATAAGAGAATAATAAAATTGTGAGGGAAAGGAAAAGGAGGATGAAGAAAGGAGCAAAATAAGATAAGGAATGAGAAATCAAAGGACGCAGGAGAGCGTTGAATCAGAAAATCTGAAAACCAAACCCTAGAAGGGGACTGTAGTTGCCATGAAAGCAAAACCCTAACCCTTATAAAAAGGGGACCTTACAAAAATTCCGACATTTAAATTAGAGTACTGTGTAGAGAATAGTGAAATTGTGAAAGAGTAGAATTAAATAAGAATACTAAATTGAAGTTAAAACAGTTAAAAATTTTAAAAATTGAAAATGTATAAGGTTTCTTTAAGTATTAGACCATATCCAATTCAATTTTCCTTTTAAATATAACTACAAATTTAACTTTAATTATAATTTTTATTTAATTTAAATCACCAATACTTAAAGTTTATTAAATTTAAACTAATCTAATTTGATTTTAACAAAATCATAAAGGACGTGGCCAACATACGTCCAGTGTAATTTTTTTTTTCAATGGTGATATGTCATGACGTAAGACCTCTAATTTTAGAGGATATTTCAGTTTCTAATGCCAATTGAGCACCTTTTATTAAAAAAAAAAAAGAAAGTATCACGAGAAAAATTATATGGTACAATTGTTTGAAACGGAAGCAAAAAAAAATATTTTTTTCTTTTTTTATCAACTAAAAAAAACATTATGGGGCAAGCATAAATTATCTTCCAAATAAAATATTTGCATTTTAATTTCAAAATATAAAATTTATATTCACGTTATTTTGATTAAATAGTCAAAATTTTTACCATCATAATAGAATGATTCGGTATCAAATCCTTTACTTTCTCTTACTTTAAGAGTTTGGTATTTAAAAAAAAAAAAAGCAAAATTTATGTACCTAGTAGACAAATATTGTTCAAGATTTTTCAGTGGTGATATTTCATGACGTAAGACCTCTAATTTTAGAGGATATTTCAGTTTCTAATGCCAATTAAGCACCTTTTATTCCAAAAAAAAAAAAAAGTATTATGAGAAAAACCATATGGTGCAATCGTTTGAAACCAAAGCAAAAAAATTTTTTTTTTTTCTTTTTATATCAACTAAAAGAAAAAAAAAATTGTGGGGCAAGCATAAATTATCTTTCAAATAAAATATTTACATTTTAATTTCAAAATATAAAATTTACATTCACGTTACTTTGATCAAATGGTCAAATTTTTACCATCATAATAGAATGATCCGATATCAAGTCATTTACTTTCTCTTTCTTTAAGAGTTTGGTATAAAAAAAAAAAAAGCGAAATTTATGTTTTATCGCCATGGTTTTAGTGACAGAGCTTACGTAATAGACAAATATCGTTCAAGATTGGATATAGCTCAACATAATATAAAGGTTCCAATTTACGGGCTGAATTTGATGTGTGCACTTCCGAATAAACTCTGGGTTCTGCATCATGAATCTAGATGCTTTGATCCATTCATTCAACATATATAGCTTACGCTGTCCCCACGCCAACGACAAAACCATCGGATTTTCGGAATAATAATAATAATAATAATAATAATAATAATAATAATTAATATGTTATAATGGTGGTCTAAAGTAAATTTAATATTATTTATTGTTTGGTTTGATTTTATTTTTAAAATAATTTTAAATAAATTTTATTTTTAAATATAATTTTATTAATAATATACATTTAATTTAAATAAATTTTTTTAAATAAATTCATTTGAAATGTTAACTTTTTAAAAAAAAATTAGTTTAATGATAAGCAATTCACAAAAATTAAAAATTTTAGACTGAAAATAGTTTTCATTTACGCCAAATATACTTGCTCAAATTTGTAAATAAATTTCGTAAAATTTTATAAAATTTATTTACAACACACATTATATGAATATTAATTAAGTTTTTTGAAATTGGTCCAACTAATATATGCATGTGTGAACACATAGCATATGTTATAAAGTATTTGAATTTGTATAGATAATTTTAATAAATTTTAGACGCATTTATTTTAAAATGGTGGAACTATAAAATAAAATTTTTATCAAATGTAAAATTAAAATTAAAAGTGACATTATCATTACAAATTAGGATTGAACTGAAATGTTATAATTACATCGTGGTTTTCTCAATTTCTCGCATTTGAATCAAAATGAAATTTAAGATCATTAATCAATTTCAAAACATTATTCAAAAAAAAAAAAATAAACAAGAATGGAATTTATTTTGAAAACAATCTTCAAGGTTTTTCTTGTTACATTTGGGAATATAGCTTCTAATATTACCATTTTCAAATTTTTTTGTCTATTTTCAGTGAATTATATTTTACAATTGAATTTAAAATATATATATTTTAATTATTTTAAATTTGACCAATAAAATTAAATAGAAATTTTCCAACCATAACATGTACAGCAAGTGTAAAATTCTTCTTTTATATATTATTTATTGAAAAATTTATATATCCTCGATAAAATTTTTTAGATAAAAAAATAAATCAAATTAAAGATACATTTTAATGAAAATAATATAAATAAAAGTACAATTAAAAATTCTTAAAAAAAATTTATTATCATGAAATTTCTGACTACGAATTGACAAAAGCTCTTTTAATTTATAAATTTCATGAAAAAAATTTAAAAATTTCAAAATTAACAGAACAAATAAATTAAAAATAATTAAAAATTTAAATTTATTGAAAACAAAAAAATAAATAAAATAGAAATAGATGATAAGAGACCATCGCTCATCTAAGAAATATTCGATAATAATGAAAAATAAAATTTTTTAAGAAAATAAAAAATATGAATAGAGTTGATGTCATGGGTCATCTAAAATAAGTTAAATTATTTGTGTTTTATATTATTATTTAATTTAAAAATTTTACAGAGATTAGAAAACATATACTTAATATTAATATAAATATAAATATAATTTTGTTCGAAAAAAATATAAATATAATGTAATATTTTTTATGTAATATTTATTTTTGATATTAAATAATTTTAATAAAATATATATATTAAATTTCTCGCAAAAGAAATATATTAACTTGAGAATTAAATTAATAGAATAAAAAAATACATTTATAATTTCAGCACTTTCATTTCCAACCTCTAGGCTCTAGCTAAAATCGGTTCCAGGAATTAACTCACGGAGAGAGGCGCTAAAATGGCTGAAAACAAATGGTAATGCGGTTCGTTTTCTGCTATTGTGCGATGGAGCTTCCTGTTGTCACTACCTTTCAGTCTCTTTTGCACGTCTCTTGCTCTTTATCTTCAAAATCAGTATTCTTCCGCAGCGTCGATTTGAGCAAAAGGTTGTGTTTTAGCACCGCTACTGACAGCATCGGCACTAATTCTAAGCGTTTTATTGGAATAGCTGCAGCAGCAGCGGCAGCTTCGGAAGATAATAGCAACAATAAAAACGAAGATAGAGCAGAATATGGAGTGAATTTTTTCGGCGAATCTCAGTGTGTTGAAGTGATTGGCATTGGCAGTAGAATAGATTCTGTTCTTGATTTTTGCTTGGAATCGCCTTTTCGATTATTATCGTCTCTGCGATTCTGGTAATTTGCTCTAATTAGTGTGGTGTTTTAGTTTTTGAATTATCTGTTCATTTGCTTTGTTGTTACAGTATCTGCAATTAATTAAACTTTTTTCTTTTCTTTGCAGGAACGTTAACGTTAAAGATTCACTGAATGTGCTGTTACAAGAAAGAGTTTTTGAAAAAGGTTTGTTTGGTTTCAAGAATTTTCCTTTTTTAAAAAGTGAAAGTTATTCGTTGTTGTTGCTGCTGCTGCTAGTAATTTTAGCGTTATACTATGTTTGATGAAATTGACTTGAGTAAAGATTAAATGTATGAAATTGTTAATGCACATAGTGTATATTCTTTGTGATTCTTGAAGAAAACAAGAAGAAGAAGAATACTTTTAAGAGCAGTAAAGCAGTCTCAATCGAGAAATTCATAGTTGTTTTATTACTTTTGTGCTCTTGTGATTTATTAGGTATGTTTAGAGCATGTAACTAGGGATTTTAATGACCATTAGTCTCCTATGCAATTTATATTTTAACGGAAGTTGTTTTTGGTATTGTGTTGATCTTTTTTGCACATTCTTTTTTGCAGGCAACTAGCGAGTATGTAGAAAATTTTCTGTCATATTGATAATTCATTGTTGTTTTGACTTTTATTTTCCCCAGCCTATTGTCTCATAGGTTTGCCTTGGAGGAAGCCTTCTTCTCCTTTTCTAATTTGCATTTTCCTTGTCTTAGTGTGGTTTTCTTTATTGTTAATGAAAAGAAGAATTTGAACCGTTTGGAGATGAGATGAGAATACCTAATTTGATTAAGCATTTTCTTCTTTATTTTCCACCTCTTGGTCCACTTACAGTCATCTTTTTGGCATTTTCAGGGGATTTTGTGCGTATGAAATTTTGGCATTAAAGGACAGCTTTAACTGTTTTCAAAACACAATTTGGACTAGCTTTGTTTTGTATTATTTCTCTCTTATTCTCTTTGTCCTGAGAACAAAAGTTCTATTTGCCTTACTATTATTATCCCCTGTTCTTCATGTTTGCAGAGCTTAATCCGAGGATTCTGGAAGCAACCAAGTTTCTGCAATCATGTTCAACGGCTATTATCCTTGTTTGTACATCACTCGCCCATACATTTTGTGTTTATGATTTATAATTTTATCTTTTGATAAAGTTGAACTAACATTATTTACTAGAGGAAATATTGTATAATAATGATGATGGAAATCATAATCCACATAGAGAAAACATTGTACAATTGAAATTAAATGATTAGACATGTGTGTGAGAGTGTTTATTTAAATGCTTAAATTCTTTTCAACATATGAAATTTTGACATTATAATGTATCCATTGACATTTTGACATTCTGTTGTGAATGCTGACAAGTGACCATGCATTTGGGTTTGAAAAGAAAAACACTCGAATATATTTGGCTATGTGTATTTGTTTTGTTCAGAATTCTTAAAATTGATGCATTTGTTTTATATTTGTATTCCATATCTGAATCTGAATCTGAATCTATGCTTCATACACATGAGTGTATCTTCCTCTGCATGATCTGATCTCTGAAGAAAGCAACATTTGGTTGAAACATGAACTGCAAAGATTATTATGAAACTTCTTTGTCTTTTTTTGGAAAATTTCTATTTTGCTATTCCAATGTCACTGCTATTCCTTGTCTCTTTTAAGTTGTAACTTATTGGCCTAAGTGGCATAAAATCATTCTCTAACATCCTTTTTTTTTCGTGTACATGCATGTGTGCGGCTGTGGTAGGTGGCTGGTGCAGGATATGGTCTGGATCATGTTACAGCAATTGACATACTTAGAACTGTAAGATCTAGGAATGGGCTTGTTGTTGCTATTTGTCTGAGGCCTTTCAGCTTTGAAGGACAAAGGCGTCAAGATGAGGTAGCACATGCCAGGGCAACTGCTATGACACTCTTCTTTTATGCAAATAAAATAGGAAAACTTTCACAGAAAACACTAAACGAACTCAATTTTCACAAAAGTTTCTTGTTGCTTTTGATTAATTTGAACATGCTATTTTCTTGCCTATTTGATTGATAATTATTTGCTTTGAAAATTGTAACAGGTGAAAGATTTGGTAGGAAAAATTCAAGAGTATACAAATTTTTGCATTGGTAAGTAACTTTTGTTTCGTTCTTGTTCAAATGGATAACAAATGGCCACTAATTGTTCCCTGGACTTCTCTAGTTATCATTGGCAGAGCTGCCTGGATCACTTTTTTGTCACATCATTAGGATGGAGCACTGAGGTTACAAAGTGCAATATGCACCCTAATTTATGGCACCTGTCTGGGCTGTGACTGTGGTTCAGAAGACGGGGGGTTGTTCTAGTTTAATTTAACTAGATTGTTGAGGCCTTGAGGGTGTCTGCTGGGGACCTGGGGAATTAGGAATAAGAGGTTCCTTATGCTACCAAGACATATACCTTGTCTTTGTGATGGTGAGAGTAGCTCCTTCACCCAGGGATTAGTGGAAAATAGTTGCTAGTTTAAATGAAAATTGCTGGAATGAGAACAAGTGACTGTTCCATCTAGAAAAGCAAGAATTAATTTTTCTAGAAAAAAGTGAGCCCAAAGAAAAAAAAAATTCAAAACTCATAAGACAGTAGCTCAAAAGCCTTTTAAAACCTATCCTTAATGTTGTTGTTGTTGTTGTCCTTGTTCCATATGGGAATAGCTGTTGTTTAGGTGCCAAAGCACATGATGTTTTTAATAAAGTACTCTTTTAGTTCTCTTTTCTGTTTTTGGTTAAGTACTTCCCATTTGATATCAAAAATGTCCTGTCAGTTAACTTTCTCTGCCACTGGACTCATAAGCTAAGAGAGACTGTGCTGTTTATTAATGTATTGTACAGATATTGACACTGACATGCTGCTAAAAAAAGATTTGGTCACTCTAGATGAGGCTTTGAAAACTGCAAATACTGCCGTTTTGTTGGCCATGAATACCGTCTCAGTTCTTTTCTCAGTATGTACATCTTATCTTCTCTTTGGCTATCAAATTTTTTTCCGTTCTTTAACGGCTTTTGCTGGATATTTTCAGGAGTTGCACCTGAAACTAATTGATTCATTGCATAATAATGTGAAAGAACTCAACGTGTCAGAAGTTTTGAAAGTAAGGGTTGATGAACACCCTCTTGATGCAAGTTAGTGATTTTATATTTTTATATATTTCTTGTTGTTCTCTATTCAGGCTTGTATTTATGATTTCTGCTTTATTTTTTACCTGTGATTCTTGTTAAATCTGCTAGTAATATACTCTGTTTAAAATTAATGTATGCATGAATACACTTAGTGTATAACATTCCCCATTCCAGGTTTTTGTGTTTTGTCTCTTTTCCTTTCCTTTCTAACTTTTATTGCTAATGCAATCATGAACAGATTCTGGAAAGCTACAAAGAGGCAAAAATTGGGTTTGGAGCCAGTAACAGTGTCAAAAGTGCAATTTTACAAGCTCTATACGACTGCCCTTTCATCGGAGCTGGTGTAGAGGTATCATTTAAATGCATTTCAGTGGTGAGGTGTGAGGTTTTCAGTTTTCACTTAACTGATTTAACAAATGTAAATTGCTTCTTGTTTATCATATGGACAATGTCTTTTTTCTTGTTGTCTTGCTGACGGCTACAAACATCTTACGTCCACTTAGATCATAACCTTATCCGAAGTCATCGTTTGAAGAATTAAATAACCATTCTTTCTTGTTGCCTATTTATATTCATAAGTCCTATCCTAATGTGTGTTGATTCTCTTTTTTTGTTTGTTGTTTACAGAACTTAAATGGTGTTGTTATATGCAACATTGCAAGTTCAGATTTTATTGAGGACAGAGATGTTGATACTTCTTTGCTTACTTTTCGTCAAGCTGCAAAATACATGGGGGAAATTATTATTTCTACATCTCATGAACCTAATCTGGATCACAACATGATTGTAACAACAATTATTACTGTGGGGTAAGAATCTTTATTTGAAAGATAAGATGCTAACAGATTAGCTCCTAATTATCTACTGGTATATATTGGTTGATTCGTTATTGTTTGATATGCTGTGCTGTCTACTGAAAGTTTTGACTGTCAATCAGTATTGAGTTGAATTAGTTCAGGATTATTAATTTGTACTCTGATTTTATTGATGATCTCCACATAGTGTTGACAAGTGAAAATAAGTCAAAATCTCTCAGCATTGAGAATCTTTTGAAAACATTTTTCTGGTAGACAGAGTTTATGGCAACTATGAAAATATTAAAAGGGCTGGTTTGTACAATGTTTGTTTCTGTTATAAAATACATTGTTAATTGCCTAGTTTTGCAGCATTTTATTTAGTTGTTGAATATCTTGGCTGCATGAAGTGCTTGGTGCTGCTGACTAGAACTCAGCCTCACGTTCAATGACTAAAATATGCTAAATTTCAGTTTCGTTTTAATGTTATGATGTAAATGTTATGTCACTACCAGTTGCAGTAAAGTACAAGCTCCTCAGGGAAGTAGCCTGCTGTCCAGATTGGCTCAGCATTTTCCCTTTGTTTCTAAACTTTTAAGGACACGACATCAACAATCAAATGATAATGAAGGAATTAATGGACTCAAAGATGCACAAGTTTCCAAGGAGTCAATTTCATCAGACTCTGCTGCAATGGAAGGTAAAATTGCTGCAAAAGATATAGCTGAGGTAGCAGACAAATACTATGAGAAATCTGAGACACTACCAAGAAGCAATTACTATGACATAAACAGTTCAAGGTTCGGTTGTTTCTTCTGCGCCTTAGCCTAGATTTTTATTCTTTTGTCTCTGCTGCTTTTTTTTTTTTTCAATTTTTAACTTTTGTTTTTTTTGCCATATTAACAACTACAATAGTGAAGCTAAGGAAAACGAGATTGACTTAGCTGATGCTGGGATCAACTCTTTCAATTTTTACAACCAAATTACTGAAGGTAGCACCGAAATTTAATCTCTGTTATAGTCGAATCCTTTCTCTGCTCTTTCATTGGTCAAAGCACCTGGTATTGGTGTATGTTTCGTGAAGTCATTACCATTTCTTCTCTAATAATGTTTACATGATACTTTTATGTAGAATCTCCTGCTCTACAGAGGGAGCCAGTCATTAGTTGGAACTTGGGACCAGGTTATCAGATTGCAGAAGAGTGGGCCAAAGAAAGGGCTGGAGATACTTCAATGCTTGATAGTCAGAGCATCTTCCGCCTTCCAGTTGGTGTAAGGTCCCCAGAAGAATCTAAAGGGGGTTTGAATTTTTCATACGCCACAGAACTCCTGGAACCAAAAACTGACAGTGTTGTCAAGGAACAAAAACCTGTAAATTCTGGTATTTCTTCTTGGAGTGCACTGAGTGATGCAGGTTTCCTATTGGTGAGGGACTTCTATAATAATGCATCTACAAAGTTAAAGAGTAGGAATGTCGATATTCCCAAAAAGCAAGGAGTTCTTTCTGCCCGTGCTGCATCTATGTTGGTAATCTGCTAATTTTTTCTTTTATTGCTTGTCAGGCACTTTTGTGTGTGTATACATATTCTTTCAACACAACAGTGGACTGTTCTAACCATCTTGTATAACATGCTTCATGCACTGATAGCCTGGAAAATCTTGTATGAACAACAATTTCAAAGAAATAAAATGTTGACTAATTTAGTGAATTGACTCCATTAGGTGCTTCTATTAGTTTGATCATAAAATTTTTGCTCAAATTTTATTTTGGGAAGATATTCTCTTCTGAGTTTATTGGATTTATTAAGGTGTTGTGATTATGGTTTTTTTAGAAGGGCTTATTTTTTATATATGCAACAAAATCAGTGAGCCCTTCTGTTGAAGTGCTTTAATTCATTTTCCCCCAGATCAGGATTACCTATCTGCCTCTCTAAATATAAGCTCTTTTGTTGTTAAAAGATAAATCAGAAGAAAACCATGGTCGCACATGGATCTTCAGAGCCAATCTTAAACCCCAAAGGGTTACAGTTTCCTTATTGCTTTTTGGTGTTACAAATTAGTCAATCAATCTTTTCAGCAGTCAAGGACTTCTATTCTGATTGTCTAGTTCCATGCAGGAAGCTGAGCGAGATTCGCCAAAAAAGTGGAATCCTGTTGCAGAGATGCAGTACAGAGGAGGGGTCTATAGAGGGCGATGCCAAGGGGGTCTTCCTGAAGGAAAGGTACTAAGCTGTATGTCTGTCAGCACTTGGCAGAATTTTGTTTCTGGATGGTATTCATTTTGTTATTAGTAGAGGAACCTCTTTTATGATTCAGAATATGTAGGGCCAACTTATCCTTGAAGATGGAAGCATATATGATGGTATGTGGCGTTATGGTAAGAGATATGGGCCGGGTGCATTCTACTTCTGTAATGGAGATGTATTCCAGGGGTCATGGAGGGATGATGTGATGCATGGCAAGGTTTGATCTCTTTTTTCTTCGTAACTTGAGTGGTAACTGTGACACCCCTCTCCATAGCTAGCTTAATTAGATGATTGCTAATCCTAAATCATCTAACTAGAGTATCAAAGTAGAAAGGCACCATTTTAAAGTGAACTCAGAAAACTTTTCCTTTTATTTTCATAATTTATCACGAGGTATGTACCATTAATCACAACTATAGTACCACATAACCTATTTGGGTTGTGTAACATACTCGTGGTGGCAATTTAAATAGATATCACCAAAGATCTTCTCTAACAATAATGAAGGTAGATGGCAAGAAAATCGAACTGTTAACGCGCATAAAATATATATATCATAACTACACACTAGTAGGCTAGATTTAAGATACAAGGTTGCACAAAATTATATACAAAAATTTACATTCAAGAATAATTGTAACTACTTGTATCAACTAACTTACGTAGGAGTAAAGAGGGGATACAATATACAGCTCGTGTATGCAATTATACATTAAAAGGGAACGAGTAATACCCTGTCTGTCCTAAAAAAAGCCTAACCTGTGAGAGTTCTCATATATGCATCAGGAGGGTATAACAAGCAAAAAGCTCAAAAGGTAGCATCAGAAAGTGACCTCAGTCCTCTGTCAAGACTAGAGTGACGTGGACGTCAAAAGCAGTCTCATAAAATACTCGAATAATAGTACAAACATGTTCTCCATGGTCCTCTCGAACAGAGTGCATGCGAAACGAGGTACTTGCAGGCTCTACCTGAACCCTTCAATCCAAGTCTAAAGTCACCTCATGTTCTAAGTTGTACTTAATCTCAATCTCATACTGCCTAACCTTCTGGCTCATAATCAACCAATTATAAGTCATATTGCTATAGTTAAGTATTACTTATATACTATATGTTTAACTTGAAAAAAAAAATTTAATAAAGGGAAGGAGTAAGTATATTTTCACAAAAAAATACCCTGTGAGTGATAGAGTACGACGAAAATGCGAATAATAAGGAAAATATAGTACTATTAATTTTTCATTGTGTATTATATTATATTTTCCTTATTATTCGTATCTTCGTCGTACTCTGTCACTCACTGGGTATTTTCTTGTGAAAATACTCACTCCTTCCCTTTATTAATTTTTTTTCGATTTAAGCATATAGTGCATTAGCAATACTTAACTATAGCGTTATGGCGTATAATTGGTTGATTATGAGCTAGAAAGTTAGGCAGGATAAGACTGAGATTAAGTACACCCCAGGACAAAAGGTGACTATAGACTTGGATTGGAGGGTTCAAGTAGAGCCTGCAGGTACCCCGTTTTGCCTGCACTCTGTTCGAAAGGACTATGGAGAGCATGTTTGTACTGTTATTTGAGTATTTTACGAGACTGCTTTTGACGTCCATGTCACTCTAGTTCTGACAGAGGACTGAGGTGACTTTCTGATGCTACCTTTTGAGCTTGTTACTTGTTATACCCTTCTGGTGTCTATATGAGAACTCTCACAAGTTAAGGCTTTTTTTTGGGACATACAGGGTATTACTCGTTCCCTTTTGATGTATAATTGTATATATGGACGAGTTGTATTTCATATCCCTTCTTTACTCCTTCTACGTAGGTTAGTTGATATAAGTAAGTTGCAATTATTCTTGGACGTAAATTTTTGTATATGATTTTGTGTAACCTTGTATCTTAAATCTAGCCTACTAGTGTGTAGTTATGATATATATATTCTATGCGCGTTAGCAGTTCAGGTTTCTTGCCATCTACTTTCATTATTGTTAGAGATGATCTTTGATGATATCTATTTAAATTGCCACCACGAGTATGTTACCCAAGCCAAAATAGGTTATGCAGTATTGTAGGTGTGATTAATGGCACATACCTCGTGGTGAATTATGAAAATAAAAGAAAAAGTTTTCTGAGTTTACTTTAAAAGTGGTGCCTCTCTACTTTGATACTCTAGTTAGGTGATTAAGGATTAGCAATCATCTAATTAAGATATTAGCAATCATCTAATTAAGATATTTGTGGAGAGGGTTGTCACAGTAACTTTCAAAATATGATGGACCACTCTGGTTTTATTTTTCATTTTATACCACATTGTATATAACATTAATTTTTGTGGTTTTTTTTTAAATCAAATTCTGCAAAATTGATGCTTAAATGTTGCATTACAACCTTATGTTGTTGCTTCTCAAGAATGGTGGTCTTTCTATCTATTTCTTTTTGGTGAATGATTGCTCATTTGGGATGGCTTAAAATGTTGATTTCATTGGAATCGGAACAAGATAATAACAACTATACAAATCAATGTGGATAATGGATGAGATGCTTTTATGGAAATGGAATTAGATTTATTTGAGTATACTTTTCCCAGCAGATGGCAATTTGGTTAACATTGTATCCATAGATTTCGCAGTGTGTTGAAAATCTAACCGGCAGCTTCTTTCTAGGACAAATGCACTTATGCATGCATTTGAAAACAAAGAACTCTTCCATATGCATGATTGTGTAATGTGCATGCCTGCACTCCTTGTGGCTCTGCAGTCATTTCTCCTCTGACCTACATCTTCATGCTGGTAGTACCCCTGCAAGTAGTACTTTTATAGTCAATGCCTTTTTTCCCCCTACATTTCTTGCTGCATCAGTCTGAACTGAACCTTTTGCTATTGTGATGGAATAGATGCAATTTTTTTTAATAGGAAATGCAATGTTTTTTAATAGGGAATGCAATTTCTTTTACAAATTTAAATTGGTATATTTCTGTCATTATGTAGGGTTGGTTTTATTTCCACACTGGAGATCGATGGTTTGCAAACTTTTGGAAGGGGAAGGCTAATGGTGAAAGTCGTTTCTATTCAAAATCTGGTGAAGTGTTTTTTGGCCATTTCCAAGATGGATGGCGACATGGCGACTTTCTTTGTATTGATATTGATGGAGAAAGGTTAGTATTCATGATTTATGAATGCCTTTCTTTTCCTTCCAAATGTGGATGAAATTTATACGCTCTCTAAGGTTTTCACATCCATTTGATATAGGATAGTGAGTTCATAGTTCATATAACCTTTCATTAGAGTTTTCTCATGAATATATGGGTTTCAGTTCTTGATCTCCAATATACCACATCTATATTAGCGGTGAAACAGTTGGGAACTTTCGCTTTATCCTCTAATGTGATCTATTTCTCTTACAAACAATTCTGTGTATCTACAGATATGTTGAGACATGGGGTGATGGTGTTCTTCTGGATCGGAAGCAACTTGATTCTGAGAGCGATGCTGGATGAATAAAATAAAATAATTTATGTTTTTTGTTTAATTGTTGTATATTGGTTAATTATTTCACTTGTTGGCTAGTGGATGTATAGCAGAGCATAGCAATGCGTGACGTGAGAAGTTTTGAAGATAAACCTTCTTGTAAAAGTGAAATTCAAGTTACAAATGATTTATGTGATGATATGAACCAATCGATTTGATATGATCTCTCATGTTGCTACTTCACAAGCTAACAGCAGTTTTGCAGTGCCTGCATTTTGATTTTTTTAATTTAGCTATTTATGGTTCCTCTGACAAGTCATAACACAATAGGGTATCAAAACTTCTAATTTGGCAGATCCACCAAACTGGACCTCATTAGTTTCTCAAGAATTTGAGGAGTCTTTTGCCGTTGGAAATGAGGAAGTCCTCAAGCCTCATAGCATAAAGCTGCTCCTCAGTGAGAACATAATTCTCGTAATAAATTTGCTTAATTAGGAAGCCCCTGAAGTTCTCGCATTGATCAGTTGTGTGCAAATCTGTCAAGTGCCACCTGCAGAAGTATTCCAGTCCATTAAAGTAAATAGGTAAGAACCCCAAGACACCAGAACTGGCCATCTCATTGAACAGATGAATTGCAGTAGTTGTTTTCCAGGAACTCTCAGCCTGCATCATACAGAGTATATAATAATTCTAGTTTAACACTAGTTCAATTCATATCAACATGAAGGGAAATTGTTACGCTATAATTTCATCTGAATAATTTCAATAACTTAGCCTAACAAATGTAAATTATTTAATTAATCTCTAAAATCCCATCATTTTATAATTTGCAAATCTCTTACCAGAGTTAACAACTTTGATTTATGGTTCCTGATGTATTCTCTTGATATTAGATCAGCCTGTATTCAAATAGAAATTGTAAATAACAGCATCAAATTGTGCATAACTCCTGACAGTTCAAAATATTAATACCAGAGATCTATGACACACAGGATGTTGGAGATTTAGAAAACAGAATTGGCAACAAAACAAGTCTAGCTCACTAGGTTTCACCTGTCTTACAGGCTCTGGCAAATGAAACTTGCGAGTCAGTTTTGCCAAGTTGATGGCTGTGTCTAGTGATATACGGTGACCAATTGAAATATATATAGGATCAGATGACCCCCTCCCCATTGCCTGTTCAATAAGAAGACACAAAATTAATTTGAAGTGCATAGTTGCCTTGAAGCAACAAGCTTCCTCAGCAGAAGAAAAAACATTCACTGGATAAAATGCTTGTTCATTATTGCATTATTAGATGCTTCCTTGTAATTGATCAATTCCTTTGAATGCTTGTGCTGTATCAAGATATCTAAATTCATACGAACAAAGAAAAAACATAAACTATGCATATGTATGCTAAATCTCTTACTGCTCCCCATATGCACCCAGAGTCTCCTCTCAACATGGCAAAATCTTCACCATTTCTTCTTCTGGCTTGAAGAAGTTCTCTAACTTCATCTTCATTAAGACCATCCACATAATGCAGCTGCATTCAAAACAAGGAAAAAAAATCTTCATAAACAACCCAAAATAAGAATAAACTGAGGACACAATGATGATAAGAGATAGTTGGAATTCTTTCAACTCCCAAATGATTATAAAAAATTCAGTGTTAAAATTGGAATATTAACTAAAAGATTAGTAGCATAAACAGAGCTTACATTCTTTCCAACCCCAATGGTGGGGATATTTGCTAGCACCCCCAGATGACAAGCCAATCCAAAACCTACACCAAAATTAAGTAAACAATTTACAGACATTGTATTGCAATATATAGTTAGCCTGCTCAACCTGAAACAAAATTCCATGAAGAAACGAGACTCACCTCGAGGATGAAGCTTCCCATTGCCATCAACCATTATCACCTGTCAGCAAAGAGCTTGAGATAGTGCAAAATGACAGTCCAACATGGCGAAAGAAAGAAGCACCACATGATGAAAAAATGGTAATATAATATATATGAGCAGAGTCAATCACCTGTGGATAGTAAGGATTTTGACTGTTTCTCATTTTCTCAATGAGAGGTAAGAGTATTGGAACCTGAAAAAGAGGGAGCACATTACATAGAGTAGAGTGAAAGCTAAGCAAAATAAAAGAGCAGAGAATTAAAGAAATTTGGAACCTCTCTGAAGGCAAGAAAGCCAGCGATGTAAGGAACACGCAGACGAACAAGAGAATAATCTTGATAAACAACTCGGAGAGTTTGAAGATCCAAAACAACAAGCGAGCCACAGGCAACAGATGGGTCTTCTTTCAAGAAACTCACATCAACACCACCAACATACTTCAACAACGCTTTGTGCCCACCACCACCATCTTTTTCGATAATAGATGATCTAATAATTCTTGATGACGATGATGCGGGCAGCTTCCCTTCAAAATCATCCTCCTCAATCAGTTTCTCTTTGAGGGAATATTGGGTCCTGCAACAAATACCCAGATCAAGAAACAAATCAACAATCAAGAAATGTGAAAGATTAGACATGCAGTTGAATCACTCTCGAGTCAACACATACTGCAGCCAACTGGGCATCTTTGATGCTGAAGATGATGCTTCTCCTCCACGGTACATCTTTTAATATGAAAGTACCCAGAATTACTTGCAATTTTCCCAGCAAATTGCAATCTTCTTTTTCTTGAAATTTTGAAGTAGATGCAGTTCCCAGCTATTGCATTTCTGAACAGAGCTTTACGTCTCCTATGAAGCAATCTTTAGTATTTTTCTTTAACTACATACGCATGTTATGTATGGGTGTCTGTAAAATTAGCAGAAATACTACAAAAGCTTTTTTTCTTTTAAGAAAATTCTATGATGGGTTTGCAAAATTAAAGAAAATTAAAGCTCACCCTTTTCTTTTCTTTTTCTTTTTTCAGTCTTTGCATATTCCACGACTTTAGTCCAAAGGCAACTAACATTTAAAAGAGCAAATTCATGGGAAACTAGCAAGCCAAGAATGGAAGAGTAATCAATCTTCATGGTATCTTGGCGCCAATTCCTATAACTAAGAGTTGCCAGGAAGGTGACTAGTATTTTCTTTCTGTCTACTTATTTTTCCTAGGCTTTAAGTCTAAAAAAATCCAAACCTTTACTATTTATTGTGATTTTTGCTCATTTTTTAAATCTTGTCGAAAATGTTCAAACTTAATAAATCAATTGTAATCATAGCTTAAAATTAATTTGGTCAAAAGTTTAGTGTGAAAGTGCTGAGATAACATCCTAAATAGCACAATTGATGTTGATCTATTACCATATCAACTAAAACGTTTTTTAATTTGTAGCAATTTTATTATAAATATTTTAATTTTTTAAATAAATTATATTTTATTATTAAATATACAATATTTTAGTAGTTAATAATAATATTTAAATTATTAATTATTTTTATAATTTATAAAAATTTAAAAATTATATATTATTCATTTCACACTAAAATACATTAATTTAATTATTAAATTATTTCAAAATAAAATAATATTTGTGTGATTTAATATTGAGATTATTTATTATAATATTTCAATTATTTATTATTTAAATATAAATTTTTAAACGTTAATTGTTTATTCAATGCTAAAATACATCAATGTATTAGTAAATTATTTTAAAAAGTAAAACATTTCACATGGTTAATATCTATAAATATTAGTAAAATTAAATATATGTCATACATGTATAAAAAATTAAAAAGCATTAATACATGCATTAAATTTAAATTCATGTATTTAGAACTTAATAAATAATATAACACTGACAAACTTTTTAATACATGTATTAATATGTCTTTTATTTTACACTTTTAGTTATTAATGTAAATATTAATTTATTTTGAAATAATTTAATAATTAGATTAATATGTTTTGGTGTTAAATGTATGATGTATATTTTTTAATTTTTATGAATTACAAAAATAAATGATAATTTAAGTATTGTTACTAACTACTTAATATTACATATTTAATAATAAAATATTATTTATTAAAAAATTAAGATATTTATGTGAAAATTATAAATTTAAAATAAAATTGCTATAAATAAAAAAATATTTAATTTTTTTTATGTAAATATTTAGTTGATATGGTAATAAGTCCTACATCAATAGTACCGCTTAAGATGATATATTAACACCTCTACACTAAATTTTAATTAAAATTAATTTTAAACTAAAATTATAATTAATTTGTCAAATTTAAATATTTTTATCAAAATTTTAAAAGTGAATTAAAATTGTAACAAATTAAAAGATTTGAATTTTTAAACCAATATGTCTTTCTGTTATACACTCAATACCTATATTTGTAATATATATACTAAATATTTTACATATTATCAATAAAAATATGACAAATGTATATGTAATACAATTCTAATCGTTCGATGTCATAATTTTTTTTGAGAAATTCAATGTCATACATTTAAAATAGACAAGAATCTTACATATTCTTTAGGGGCTCAATCAAGGAGTAAGTGTTGTTGGTCAATTCTCGAATTTAAAGGGACTATGTTTTTTCTTTTGTAATTGGAGGATTAAAATCCAAAAATTGAACTCTTAATTTATACATATTTTATAAGAAACAATTAACTAAATTACTCAACTTTCGGTTAAAGAATTAATTTTAGAACTTACATTTTTGTTATTTTTATAAATTTTTCATGCATGTACTTTTAAATATTTTTTAAATGATAAAATAAGATGAAATATTTGATAAATTTTTTATATAATATAGAGCTACCTTAACAAGATATCAATAGTTAAAATTAGGTGAGCAAAATTTCAAGATTTTCCTCAAAAAAAAGTTATTCATATGGATAAAGAAAAATTTATATAATGAAAATTGTGAGGGAAAACAATTAAATTTCAGAATTACATTAATATAAATTTTAAGAAGTTGTAATAAAATATATTAAAATTTATTTGGCCAAGAAGAACAATAACACTTTCTTACCCCCAAGTTTTGCCTTTGATCTTTTTGTATGTTTTTTATTTGAACAAAAAAAAATATTGTTTTAAAATTCACAAATAGATATACAATGTATTTTTAATTTATATTTTTATTTGATATAAACATTGAAATGATAAATTATTAAAATAAAAATGTTTTTTTTTGCTATTAATCCAATATACTTTTTATGAATGGGCTTACATGATCCCCTTCAAATCCAAGGGCTGAGCCATGAGAGCCCAAAGGGACAATAAATCCCATGGATATCACCAATCCCTTGTAGTTGTGGGGAAGATTCCATCACCTCACGAGGCCATTCAAGGTGAGTTACATTTACGTCTTTTGAACTACTGGGATTGTTTTTATATGTATATGTACACTTCAAATGTCAATTTATAACTGCATTTTTTTTAAAAAATTATATCAAAAGAATAAATTAGCATCACGTGTGTCTATAATTATAAGAGAAAATAATTCTTTATAATTTATAATATCAAGATCGTTGGCGCACCTTAACCTAATGGTCAAGACTTATCACTGACATCATTAGGATTTGAGTTCGAGTTCCAACCCCTACCTCATTTCCTAATTACTAGTGACCAAAAATAATAATAATATATTATACACTATGAAAATTCCCTCGTACAGTTTGGTCATCTCCAGAATACAAACCATATGTTCAATCCCCATTGTTAAGCATGAATCATGCATTTATAAAGACTTATCTATCACATATTTGTTCTTTGACAGGAGTTGAACGTCAAGTCTCCCAAGCATTCTAAAGTAATCTTACAAAAAATTCAAGAACTGAAAATGCAGAAAACATTATTTACAAATTCTTAATGGGAAAAAATGCGCATGGAGAACAGTATTCCAACATCATACAGAAGAATGTTGCAGAACTTGTGTGAGGTATTAATCATCTTTATCGAATTCTCTTACTTTTTCTCTGCAATTTCTCCTCTTGGAATCTGGGCAACAAATAAAGCATAAGGAATGCAAGTTCACCTCTTATGCATGCATTTGTTAGAACAAACATAATCTTACCCTTTCAATCATGTCTCCTTTCTAACCCAGACATACTTGCAACTGTTTTCCTGTTCCAACTGCAGTATAAACCAAAGCCAAAGGCATTGTTAGAAATCTCCAGAACCACAAAGTTGAAATTGAAATAAATAATTTTGGTGCTTCTTTTTAAGGCGGCGAAAAAGAATTCTTAAATGAAATAAATAATTTTGGTGCTTCTTTTTAAGGCGGCGAAAAAGCATTCTTACACTCCCTCTTCCTCCACCCTGACCTCTCCCTTCTCCTCTGGGACCTCTGCCTCTATCTCTACCATGACTTCTCCCATTAGACTGTCCTTTGCTTCTTTCCTCATTGTTTCCTCTCTCTTGCCATCTATGCCCTTCCCCTCCATTTTCAATTTGTTTCCTACCTCGCCATCTACCTCTTCCTCCTTCCCTTCTCACTTGGCCTCTAACTCTTCCTTGGCATACACCTTCGCCTATTTCGACTAAGTCATTGAACAGATGAATTGCAGTAGTTGTTTTCCAGAAACTCTCTGCCTGCATCATACAGAATATATAATAATTCTAGTTCAACTCATATCAACATGAAGGGAAATTGTTACGCTATAATTTCATCTGAATAATTTCAGTAACTTAGCCTAACAAATAAATGTAAATCAGTTAATTAATCTCTAAAATCCCATCATTTGATAATTTGCAAATCTCTTACCAGAGTTAACAACTTTGATTTATGGTTCCTCATGTATTCTCTTGATATTAGATCAGCCTGTATTCAAATAGAAATTGTAAATAACAGGATCAAATTGTGCATAACTCCTGAGTGTTCAAAATTTTAATATCGGAAATTTATGACACGGGATGTTAGAGATTTAGAAAACAATATTGGCAACAAAACAAGTCTAGCTCACTAGGTTTAACCTGTCTTACAGGCTCTGGCAAACGAAACTTGCGAGTCAGTTTCGCCAAGTCGATAGCAGTATCTAGTGATATACGGTGACCAATTGAAATATATATAGGATCAGATGATCCCCTCCCCATTGCCTGTTCAAGAAGAAAACAGAAAATTGATTTGAAATGCATAGTTGCCTTGAAGCAACAAGCTTCCACAGCAGAAGAAAAAACATTCACTGGATAAAATGCTTGTCCATTATTGCACGGTTAGATGCTTCCTTGTAATTGATCAACTCCTTTGAATGCTTGTTCTGTATCAAGATATCTAAATTCATACGAACAAAGAAAAAACATAAACTATGCATATGTATGCTAAATCTCTTACTGCTCCCCATATGGACCCAGAGTCTCCTCTCAACTTGGCAAAGTCTTCACCATTTCTACTTCTGGCTCGAAGAAGATCTCTAACTTCATCTTCATTAAGACCATCCACATAATGCAGCTGTATTCAAAACAAGGAAAAAAAAAACTTCATAAACAGCCCAAAATAAGAATAAACTGAGGGCACAACTATGATAAGAGATAGTTGGAATTCTTTCAACTCCCAAATGATTATAAAAAATTCAGTGTTAAAATTGGAATGTTAGCTTACATTCTTTCCAACCCCAATGGTGGGGATATTTGCTAGCACCCCCAGATGACAAGCCGATCCAAAACCTACATCAAAATTAAGTAAACAATTTACTGATATTTTATTGCAATCTATAGTTAGCCTACTCAACATGAAACAAAATTCCAAGAAGAAACAAGACTCACCTCGAGGATGAAGCTTTCCATTGCCATCAACCATTATCACCTGTCAGCAAAGAGCTTGAGATAGTGCAAAATGACAGTCCAACATGGCGAAAGAAAGAAGCATCACATGATGAAAAAATGGTAATATAATATATATGAGCAGAGTCAATCACCTGTGGGTAGTAAGGATTTTGACTGTTTCTCATCTTCTCAATGAGAGGTAAGAGTATTGGAACCTAAAAAAGAGGGAGCACATTACATAGAGTGAAAAGTAAGCAAAATAAAAGAGCGGAAAATTAAAGAAATTTGGAACCTCTCTGAAGGCAAGAAAGCCAGCGATGTATGGAACACGAAGACGAGCAAGAGAATAATCTTGATAAACAACTTGGAGAGTTTGAAGATCCAAAACAACAAGTGATCCACAAGCAACGGATGGGTCTTCTTTCAAGAAACTCACATCAACACCACCAACATATTTCAACAACGCTTTGTGACCACCACCATCTTTTTCGATAATAGATGACCTAATAATTCTTGATGACGATGATGCGGGCAGCTTCCATTCAAAATCATCCTCCTCAATCAGCTTCTTTTTAAGGGAGTATTGGGTCCTGCAACAAATACCCAGATCAAGAAACAAATCAACAATCAAGAAATGTGAAAGATTAAACATGCAGTTGAATCACTCTCAAATCATCCCATACTGCAGCCAACTGGGAATCTTTGATGCTGAAGATGATGCTTTTCCTCCACGGTACATCTTTTAATATGAAGTACCCAGAATTACTTGCAATTTTCTGAGTAAATTGCAATATTCTTCTTCTTGAAATTTTGAAGTAGATGCAGTTCCCAGCTATTGCAGTTCTGAACAGTGCTTTACCTCTCCTATGAAGCAATCTTTAGTATTTTTCTTTAACTACATACGCATGTTATGTATGGCAGCCTGTAAAATTACCACAAATACTACAAAAGCAATGTTTCTTTTAGGAAAATTCTATGATTGGCTTGCAAAATTAAAGAAAATTAAAGCTCACCTTTTCTCTTTCTTTTTTCAGTCTTTGCATATTCCACAACTTTAGTCCAAAGGCAACTAACAGTTAAAAGTGTAAATTCATGGAAACTTCAAACTAGCAAGCCAAGAATGGAAGAGTAATCAATCTTCATGTATCTTGGCGCCAATTCCTATAACTCATAGTTGCCATTTTTATTAGTGAGGTTGACTTGTATTTTCTTTCTGTCTTCTTATTTTTCTTAGGCTACAAGTCTAAAAAAATCCAAACATTTACTATTTATCGTGGTTTTTGCTTATTTTTTAAATCTTGTCGAAAATGTCCAAACTTAGGTAAATCAGTTGATCTATTGAGTGTAAAAGCACTGACCTAACACTCTAGATGAAACTATTAATGTGAGGTTTATTGCCATATCAACTAAATATTTATATAAAAAGGTCAAATATTTTTTATTATTTGAAATTTATAATTTTATTATAAATATCTTAATTTTTCAAATTAAATTATATTTTATTATTAAATGTGTAATATTTTAATAGTTAAGTATAATATTTAAATTATCAATTATTTTTATAATTTATAGAAATATACATTTCACATTTAACATTAAAATACATTAATTTAATTGCTAAATTATTTTAAAATAAAATAATATACATATTTAATAACTAATATTTAATGTAATTAATAAAATATTTACATAATACTAATAAAATTTTTAGCACATGTATTTATATATTTTTAATTTTAATAATACTTTTAGTTATTAATTATGTAAACATTATTTTATTTTGAAATAATTCAATAATTAAAAATTTAAGAATTAGATTAATGTATTTTAGTGTTAAATGTACGGTGTATATTTTTAAATTTTTATAAATTACAAAAATAAATGATAATTTAAGTATTATTGCCAACTACTAAATATTACATATTTAATAATAAAATATTATATATTTAAAAAAATTAAGATATTCATGTAAAAATTATAAATTTAGAACAAAATTGTTATAAATTGAATTTTTTTTGTGTGTAAATATTTAGTTAATGTGTTAGTAGATCCCACATCAACAATACCACTTAGACATGTCAACACCTTCATACTCAATTTTGATTAAAATCAATTTTGGATTATAATTGCAATTGATTTGTCAAATATGGACATTTCTATTAAGATTTCAAAATAGGCTAAAATCATAATAAATCGAAAAGGTTTGAAATTTTTTAAATCAATATGCCTTTTTCCTATACACTCGATACCTATAATTTATAATATATATACTAAATATTTTACATATTATCAATAAAAATATGAAAAATGTATATGTATTACAATGTAATACATTCGATGTCATACAATTTTCTTGAGAAATTTGATGTCGTACACTTAAAATAGACAAGAATCTTACATATTCTTTAGGGCTCATCCAACTTGTAAGCGTTATTGGTCAATTCTTGAATTTAAAGGGACTATTTTTTTTTTAACTAAAAAAGAGAAAAGTAAGAGTCGAATTTTTATTCGAATTTTTAACTTATGCATGCTTTCAAGGGAGAAATGCTAATAAAATATTCAACCTTCAGCAAAAGGGACTAATTTTAGAACTTCCATTTCTGTTTCTTTTTTTTCATGCATGTACTTTTAAATATCTTTTAAATGATAAAACAAGATGAAATATTTGATAAATTTTTTAAATAATGTAGAGCTACATTAACAAGATATCAATTGTTTAAACTCGGTGAGCAAAATTTTAAATTTTTTCAAAAAAAATTATTTAATGAAAATTTCAGGATTACAGTAATATAAATTTTGAGAAGTTATAATAAAAAAATGTTAAATATATTAAAATTTATTTGGCCAAGAAGAACAATAACCCTTTCTTTACCTCTAGTTTTGCCTTTGATCTTTATGTATGTTTTTTAACAAACTAAAAGTATTGTTATAAAATCGACAAATAAAAATATAATGTATTTTTAATTTATAAATTTATTTGATATAAATATTGAAATTATAAATTAGTAAAATAAAAATGTATTTATTTACTGTTAATCAAATATGTTTTTATTTTATTTTGTAAAATGTATAAAAAAAAAAAAACAATTGAAAAAGTATAAGGGAAATGAATGGGGTTAGATGATCCCCTTCAAATCCAAGGGCTGAGCCATGAGAGACCAAAGGGGTAAATCCCACAAATTATATTAGGATTAATTATAAATATGGGACAAGTCAACGCCACTTATTTCATTTGTGGTGTGACTCATTTTCATCTTTTACTTTTGTTTTGTTTGTTTTTAATTATTTCATTATTTTGGTTTATTTTTGAGATTTTTAGGTATATTTTAGTTTTTTGTATTTTTTTTAATTTTTTCTGTAACTTTTTTACTTATTATTTTTAAAGTTATTTTTAATTTATTTTTATTATATATTTATTTGATTTGTATATTTTAAATAATTTAATTTTATATTCTAAATAATAATTTTTTAATTTTGAAACTTACTATTATTTAGAATACAAAAATTAAGCTAATTAAACAAAAAATTACCCATAGTCTTCAATAATTATTTAAAATTTATAAATTAAACTAATTAAAGTAAAAATTATCCATAGTATTTAATAATTATTTTTTCAATAAAAATAGAAAAAAAATTATGAAATATATCAAATAAATTATTATTTTTGTTATTGATACTAATAAAAGTAAAAATTATATTTATGGTCTTAATTTTATTATTAATGATGAAAAAACTGAAAAAAGAACAAAAATCAACAAACATCAACAATTGCAATTTTTTGTTGCTTTTATTGATTTTGTTATTTCAATTATTTTTGCTGTTTGTCACTGTTTATATTTGTTGATTTTTGTTAAAAATAAAAATTATGAGATATATGAAAATTTATTATGTTTATCATTAATACTAATAAAAGTAAAGATTTTATTTATGACCTTAATTTTGTCATTAATAATGAAAAAATAATTTAAAAAATAATAAAAAATCAACAACTAACAATCAACAACAATCAACAACATAAAATTTTATTTATTTTGTTGTTTTAGTTTTTTTTTTCTTATTATTTCGGTTTGTTGTTGTTTTTTTTTTTTTCAACTTTTTTTTTGTTGATGTTATAAATATATCATAAGAATTGTAAACTTGTTATATATTGATGATCAATAAGTATCAAATATATATTTTTTTAAAAAAAAGTTAGCCATTTTAATAAACAAATTAAAGTAAAAAAAAATGAAATCCTTATTCTTTAAAAATACAAAAGGAGAAAATTTTATTTATTTATTGTAGTTACAACAGTTGAAGATGTTTATTGATTGGTTTAACAACAATTGAAGATGTTTAGTTTATAACTATTCATTTGAAAAAAAAAGTCTTAAGAGAAAAAAATATTGAGCAAAAAAAAGAAAACGTTGAGAATTAAATGAAGACAATACTATAAAAGAAAACGTTGAGAAAAAAAGATAAAGACATTAGAAAAAAAATGTTGAGAAAAAAAAGATAAATATAGTACTATAAAAATAGAAAAAAATGTTTAGCAAAAATATGTTGAGAAAAAAATGAAGACAGTAGAAAAAAGTACTAGAAAAAAATGTTTAGCAAAAAATTATTGAGAAAAAATAGATGAAGACATCAAAAAAATATTGAGAAAAAATAAATGAAAACAATATAAAGTAAAAAAATTGTTAAAAAAAAAGAAAACAAATAAAATGTTGAAAAAAAAGTTAAAAAAATCAGTAAAAAGAAACAAATATTAAAAAAAGACAATCCTAAAAATAAGGATGGCAAGGGAAGTAAACTATATTTGAAAGAACAAAATTAGAAAAGTTAGTTTTTAAAGTTTTTAAAGTCAACGATATTTTTAAATTTTTTTTTGATTTTTGATACATTTATGTAAAGAACGCATTATATTATACAAGATGGACCCTTACAAAATGGACCAATGATCATTACACACGTGTCATTTTTTTTTTTACCTTTAATTTTTCAAATTGTTTCTAGAAATCACAATTGATTTTTTTTTTAAATTAAATTTTTATTAATAAAAGTTGCTCATTTCCTTAAGAAATTTATTTTTTATTTATTTATAACTAAAACTTAATTGGCTATAAATTTTTCAAATAAATAAAATATTAGAATGTAACGTTTCAAATTTAATATTTTAATAAATAATTTTTATTTATAGATAAATATAATAATATTTTACTAAATAAATCAAAATAATTTCTAAAATAAATAATTATAATTATGAGTTATGTATATCAAGAAAAAAAGTGTTGAATCTATAGTGCATAACTAATGGACCTCCATGATTTAAGTAATGAACCTGTAGTATTTGACTAATGAATTTACATGCGAACGTCAAATAACTTAAGATCAAAGGACCTAAAATCAAAGAACTTACAGGTGAAGATCAATGAATGTGTAGGTAAAGGTTAATAAATTTGTATTATTTAATTGATGAAGTTATATATTTTATCTTATAAACCTACATTATTTAACTAAAATAAAAAAAGTAAAAGTTTATTTATTATAATTAAAAAATAAAAAATTAAATAATTTTTAATGAATAATTTTTTTAATTAAATCATGAATAAAAATTAAATTTAACCACCATAATTAATAAAATAAAAAGAAAAATAATTTTTTAATAAATAAAAAATATTTTTTCATTTTTATTAAAATAAAAGGAAAATATTAATGAATATGCATGTGAAAATTAGTGAACATGCAGGTGAAGATTAGTGAATATGTAGGTGAAAATCAGTGAATATGCATGTGAAGATTATTGAACCTGCAGGTTCAAAAAGACCAACGAATCTACTAGTGAACCTGTAGGTGAAGGTTAATGAATTTATACGTGAATGTCAATGAATTTAACTTTTGGATAGGCAAAAATAATATCAACTAATTTTGAAACAAAGAAAATGGTTAAAGAAACAAAAGGAAAACCTTATGAAGAGGACAAACATGTGAAAATGATTAAAGAAAAACAAGAAACATATTTAATGAATATATCATGTCTTCCTTTACGGCCATCTAATAGTTAATTAACAATTCTTCTTCTTAACACTGCACTGTATTTTTGCACCAAGTCCAAACATGGAGTCTCGATTCTCTTTCTCTTCACTTGGGTTAGTGGGTCTGTTTCCTTCTCAGCACTACACTATATTTCCACGCCAATTACAAATAAGAACAAGAAAACCATATTAATATTCCACTAGATATAACTAAGAAATAAAGAAAAATGATTAAAGAAAGATAACCGCCTGAGAGAGTCGAAGATGCTTAACAAAAGAGTATGAAAATCATCTCTAAGCTAAAAATCAAATAAAATCCAATAAAACTTGGAGCAAGAAGAAGAAGAAGAAGAAGAAGAAGGTGATAATAAAACAAATGTGCGTGTTTTTTTCACATGTGTGATAGACTTTGGTCCATATTGTAATATAGACAGGGGTCTATGATATAATAATTGGATAAATTCCATGAACATCACCTATACCTTGTAGTTGTGGGGAAGATCCCATCACCTCACAGGCCATTTAAGGTGATTTACATTTACGTCTTTTGAACTAGTAGGATTATTTTGATATGTATATTTATATTTTTAATGTCAATTTATAACTACATTTTTTAAGAAAAATTATATCAAAGTAATAAATTAGTATTACAGTATATATAATTATCAGAGAAAATAATTCTTTTATAATTTATAATTTAAAGATCCCCGGCGTGCCCTTGGTCTAATGGTTAAAATTTATCACTGGTACCTTTGAGATTCGGGTTCGAGTGTTAGTGCCTACCTCCATCCCCTAACTACTAGTGACCAAAAAGAAAAATAAAAAAATAATAATAATATCAAGATCTGATGAGCAAAAATAATAGTTCTTTATAATAATAATATATACACTTTGAAAGTTCCCTTGTACAGTTTGATCATCTCCAGAATACAAACCATATGTTCAATACCATTGTTAAGCATGAATCATGCATATATAACAACTATTCTTACAAAAAATTCAAGAACTCAAAATGCAAAAAATATTATTTACAACTCTTAGAGGGAAAAAATGCACAAAATATGTTGGAGAAATATTCCAACATCAAACAGAAGAATGTTATAGAACTTGTGTGAGGAATTGGTCACCTTTATCGAATTCTCTTACTCTTTCTCTACAATTCCTTCTCTTGGAATATGGGCAACAAATAAAGCATAATGAATGCAAGTTCACCTCTTATGCATGCATTTGTTAGAACAAACATAACCTTACCCATTCAATCATGTCTCCTTTCTAACCTAGACATACTTGCAACAGTTTTCCTGTCCCAACTGCAGTATAAACCAAAGCCAATGACATTGTTAGAAATCTCCAAACCCACAAAGTTGAAATTGAAATAAATAATAATTTTAGTGCTTCTTTTTAAGGTGGAAAAAATGAATTCTTACACTCCCTCTTCCTTTATCTTGTCCTATCCCTCCTCCTCTGGGACCTCTGCCTCTGTCTTTACCATGACTTCTCCCATTAGACTGTCATTCGCTTCTTTTCTTATTGTTTCATCTCTCTTGCCATTTATGCCCTTCCCCTTCATTTTCAATTTTTCCTCTATCTTGCCGTCTACCTCTTCCTCCTCCCCTTCTTCCCTGGCCTCTACATCTTCCTTGGCATACACCTTTGCCTATTTTAATTGAGTCATTAAATAGATGAATTGCAATAGTTGTTTTTCAGGAACTCTCTGCCTGCATCATACAGAGTATATAATATTCTAGTTTAACACTAGTTCAACTCATATCAACATGAAGGGAAATTGTTACACTATAATTTCATCCGAATAATTTCAGTAACTTAGCCAAACAAATGCAAATTAGCTAATTAATCTCTAAAATCCCATCATTTGATAATTTGCAAATCTTTTACCAGAGTTAACAACTCTAATTTATGGTTCTTGTTAATTTTTGAACATAAACAAGTGGAATTTTAGAAATAAGAAATGAGAAATATTGCTTCCTTCATATTTTCATTCATAATCCATTGTGCTTATATAGCACTTACAAAAGTACTTCAACAGTGGTCATTACACATTATGAAATAACATTACAACTCTTTTGAATAGAAAACACTACTTTAAAAGTTTACTAACCACACTTCTAGCTTACTAGCTTACATAAACATCATTACAACTATAATCCAAAAGTTAAAGCAAAAAAATTACAGCCCTACTCTTTGGAGTATCTTGGAAAAAATCTTAGCAGCCATCACTCTTCCTTGAGATTTTTCTTAGAGACTCCAAGTTTCGCCCTTAAGAACTCAAACTTTGCCTCTGGTAATGCCTTGGTTAGAATATCAACGAACTGTTCTTCAGACCTGCAATGAACTAGTTGAACTTCTCCATTTTTTTTAACTTCCCTTATGGTATGAAATTTTACATTGACGTGCTTCGACCTTCCATGTTGGACTGGATTTTTAGCTATAAAAATAGCTAATTTATTGTCACAAAAGATCATTGTAGCTTTGGATTGCTTTATTCCCAAATCTTTTAACACTTTCCTTAGCCAAATCACTTGATTAGCAATAACAGTGGTGGAAACATACTCTGCTTTTGTTGAAGATTATGTAACAATATCCTGCTTCTTAGAATTTTAAGTGAATACACCAGAACCAAATGAGAACACATAACTAGAAGTGCTTTTCATGTCATCTAAGCTACCAGCTCAACCACTGTCGGAATAGCCATACAACTTATCACTTTTTAACTTCAAATACCATACACCATAATCAGTTGTGCCTTTAATATATCTGAGTATCCTCTTTGTTGCTCTAAGATGAACATGACTTGGAGAGTGCATAAACTTGGTAGTAAGCTTACAGGAAGCATTAAATCAGGCCTTGAAGCTATCAAATACAGAAGGCTTCCTATTAAGCTTCTAAAATGAGTTGAATCAACCTTCTCTTCACCATCAAATTTTGAGAATTTTTCATTCTGAACTAAAGGAATTGGAACAAATTTGCACTTCTCTATCTTGAACTTCTTTAATATATCATTAGCATATTTTTTCTGAGAGATGAAAATTCCTATGTTAGATTAAAGAATTTTTAGCCCAAGGAAGTATTTCACAACCCCTAGATTAGACATATCAAATTCCCTCTCCATTTCTTGTTTGAACTGAGTAACTTGAAATAAATCAATGTTTGTTACCAACAGGTCATCAACACAAAGAGAGATAATTAGCTGCTTCCCATCTTCAAATTGTTTAACATACAAAGTAGCTTCATTGTCACTCCTTATGAAACCATGTTGAACAAGATGAGAATCAATCTTGTTGTACCAGGCTCTAGGAGCTACTTTAAGCCATATAAGGCTTTGTACAACCTATACACATACCCTTCTTTGTTTGAAGCATATAAACCTTCTGGTTGATCAACATAAATTTATTCATTAAGCACACCATTTCAAAATGCTAAATTGACATCTAAATGAAACATTTTCTAGCCCAATTTTGTAGCTAGAGCAATCAGTAATCTTATGGTATCATGCCTAGCCACCAGTCATAAAGTGTCACCAGAATCAACACTAAAAAGTTGAGCATTACCTTTAACCACAAGCCTTACCTTGTGTTTGTGAATAGATCCATCAGGGTTGAATTTGGTCCTATACACCCACTTGACCCCTATTTTATTCTTGTCTTTGGGCCCTTACACAAGCTCCCAAGCAGCATTCTTTTCTATCATTATAATCTCCTCCTGCATAGCTTGATTCCAAACTTCATATTTTGAAGCTTCATTATAAGTGGTAGGCTCAAAGACTGCAACATTACATCTCTCATAAATTTCAATAAGTGACTTGGTCTTGAGCACAGGTGAATCAAGAGAAGAATCATCTGAATCTAATTCTTTACCTTCAACTTAGGAATTTGAACTATACTTATAAGAACTTATTGGTTGTTGTTAAGTATTATCCTTCTTTTCTATTCTTGCTTTTTTTCCAATTCCAATAAGCATTCTAATCAAACTTGACATCCCTGTCACTATGATTTTTTTGTTTGCAAATTATGCACCCTGTAGCCCTTAGCTTTAGAGGCATAACTAAGAAATATTCCTAATTCAGCTTTTTCATCAAATTTGCTCCTCTTTATAGAAGGAATAAGGAAATAATAGATGAACCTAAAGATCTTTAAGTGCTTTGAGGATGGTTTGATTCCGCTCTAAGCCTCAATAGGTGTTTTTTCACTCACAGATTTAGTTGGTAATCTATTGAGTAAATAAATAGTTGTATACACTGCTTTAGCCCAAAAGGATTGAGGCAACTTCATCTATGCAAGTAGGCATCTAGCCATTTTAACAACCATTCTATTATTTTTTTCTGAAACCCTATTCTGCTCTAGAGTGTAGCTTACCATTAACTGATGCTCGATTCCCATCTCTTCACAAAACTGATTAAATTCTATAAATGTGTACTCTTTACCATTATCTAACCTCAGAGCTTTAATTTTACATCCACTTTGAGTTTCTACCATGGCTTTGAACCTCTTGAAAATCAAGAACACTTTAGCTTTGGTTCTCAATAAATAAACCCAAGTCATCCTTATTAAGTCATTAATAAATAAAATGAAATACTTATTGTGACTGAAGGATTCATTTTTCATGGGGCCACAAACATTAATGTGCACAAGTTTAAGCTTTTCATAAGCTTTTTGTGCTCTATTTGAGGGAAAAGCTTGTCTATGCAATGTTCCCAATTGACAAGATCTACACACATCTTCATTGACAATAATTTTAGGCAAATCTCTTGTTAATCCTTTGATATACATGGAACTTAAAGAATTTAGATTAACATGACCATATCTCTTGTGTCATAACTATGTTTCATCAAGTTTAGCAACATAAGCATGATCAATAATAGAATTCCAAGTTAAAGGAAAGCTTTTATCCACCATTTTAACTCTAGCAATTCACCATCATTTTGATAAAAAATCACTCAACATTTATCTTTAAATGATAGTGAATAACCTTTGTTAGCCATTTGAGAAACACTGAGTAAATTTTGATTTAAGCTATACATAAAAGACATCATGTATGAGCTTAGTACCTTTCTTCGTTGCAATTGTAATTGTGCCCCTTCCTTATGATTGAAAAATTGCACCGTTGCCCATTCTGACTTTTACCTTCATAGCCTTATTACTGTGAGTGAAGTTGCTTATATCATTAGTCAAGTGATTGGTGCACCTATTATCAATGAACCTTGTCTTTTTTCTAACAACATGATCTCCATCGAAGGCCATAAACAAGTGATCCTCAAACTGAGATTCTTCATCTGCATAGTGCTCTGGTTTTTATTGAGCTTGATTTGCTTAGCTCTACAATTTTTTTTTTTAATATGCCCCAGCTTTTTGCAAAACCTATATTGAATTGAAGGTTTGCCTTTGAACTAGCAATCTTTTTGAAGATGATTGGTTCCTTTCCATGAAGCACATGGTGGAAACTTCTCCCTTTTAGTTGACTCAGTTGAGCTATTAGCTCATCTCCCCTTGTTAAACTTGCCATTTGAGTTGTTCTTGACATGCTTAGTAACTTGCTTACCCCTATGCTTTGCTTGAAAAGCCCCTTCAATCACTTCTTTAGATCTCATATTTATTCTCTGCTCTTGAGCTTAAAGTTTGCTTAATAATTTTTCAATTGTAAGCTTTTTTAAATCATAAGATTCCTCTATGGCAGAAACCTTGGATTCAAATCTGTCCGGCAAGCTTATAAGAATTTTCTCTACCACTTTGTAATATTCAAATGGCTCTCCATACAACCTAATTTGATTAATGATCTCTATAAGCTTGCTAGAATATCCCTGAACAGAATCACCATCCTTCATTTTTAATATCACAAATTGCCTTTTGAAATTTAAGAGCTTGACAACTTTTACCCTTTTACTCCTTTCAAATTCTTCTTTCAACTTGTTCCATGCTTGTTTGGCAATCTCACAATCCATGATGGTTGTGAAGATCTCATTAGACAAGGCTGAATAGATGCAAGTGAAAGCCTTATCCTTTTTTTCCACTTCTTCTTCATGTTGCTTTATTTGTGAAATTTTTGGATTTGCTCCTGGTGGGGTAGGTTCCCTTCTTGTATCCAAAACATTCCATAAACCCAAGGCTCTTAAGTATGATTTCATCTTTACTACCCAGACTTGGTAGTTTTCTCCTGAGAAAACAGGAGCTACTATGGTTGGGAAATTGCTAGAGGCCATATGAAAAAATTCTCAAGGTGTTTAAGATCTCTACTCTCAAACTCTCTTGGTGTTTTACTCCCTCACTCATACAAATCATAGTCCCTCAAGAAGCATTGCTTTGATCCCACTGTCAATTTTTGAACATAAACAAATGGAATTTCAAAAATAAGAAATGAGAAATATTGGTTCCTTCATATTTTCATTCATAATCCACTTTGCTTATATAGCACTTATAAAAGTACATCAGCAGTGGTCATTATGCATTATAAAATAATATTACACCTCTTTTGAACAGATAACACTAATTTAAAAGTTTAATAACCATACTTCTAGCTTACTAGCTTACATAAACATCATTACAACTATAATCTAAAAGTTAAAGCAAAAAGATTACAACCATACTATTTGGAGTATCTTGGAAAAAACCTCAACAGCCATCAGTTCCTGATGTATTCTCTTGATATTAGATCAGTCTATATTCAAATAAAAATTGTAAATAATAGGATCAAATTATGCATAACAACTCTTGACAGTTCAAAATATTAATATAAAAAATTTATGACACACAGGATGTTAGAGATTTAGAAAACAGAATTCACAACAAAACAAATCTGGCTCACTAGCTTTCACCTGTCTAACAGGCATTGGTAAATGAAACTTGTGAGTTAGTTTTGCCAAGTTAATGGTAGTATCTAGTAATGTACGGTGACCAATTGAAATACATATAAGATCATATGATCCCCTCCCCATTTCCTGTTCATGAGGAAAATAGAAAATTGATTTAAAGTGCATAATTGCCTTGAAGCAACAAGCTTCCATAGCAAAAGAAAAAACATTCACTGGATAAAATGCTTGTACATTATTGCATTATTAGATGCTTCCTTATAATTGATCAACTCCTTTGAATGCTTGTGTTGTATCAAGATATCTAAATTTTTACAAATAAAGAAAAAACATAAACTATGCACATGCATGTTAAATCTCTTATTGCTCCCCATATGCACCTAGAGTCTCCTCTCAACTTCGCAAAATCTTCAACATTTCTTTTTCTAGCATAAAGAAGTTCTCTAACTTAATCTTCATTAAGACCATCCATATATTACAGCTGTATTCAAAACAAGGGAAAAAATCTTCATAAACGATATGAAATAAGAATAAACTGAGGGCATAATGATGATAAGAGATAGATGGAATTCTTTCAACTCCCAGATGATCATAAAAAATTCAGTGTTAAAATTGGATTATTAACTAAAAAATTAGTAGCATAAACAGAGCTTACATTCTTTCCAACCCCAATGGTGGGGATATTTGCTAGCACTCCCAGATGACAAGTTAATCTAAAACCTACATCAAAATTAAGTAAACAATTTATAGATATTGTATTGCAATCCATAGTTAGCTTGCTCAATATGAAACAAAATTCCATAAAGAAATGAGACTCACCTCGAGGATGAAGCTTTCCATTGCCATCAACCATTATCACCTATCAGCAAAGAGCCTGAGATAGTGCAAAATGACAGTCCAACATGGTGAAAAAAAGAAGCACTGCATGATGAAAAAATGGTAATATAATATATATGAGCAAAGTAAATCACCTGTGGGTAGTAAGGATTTTGACTGTTTCTCATCTTCTCAATGAGAGGTAAGAGTATTGGAACCTAAAAAAGAGGGAGCACATTACATAAAGTGAAAGGGAAGCAAAATAAAAGAGCGGAAAATTAAAGAAATTTGGAACCTCTCTAAAGGCAAGAAAGCCAACGATGTAAGGAACATGAAGACGAACAAGAGAATAATCTTGATAAATAACTCAGAGAATTTAAAGATCCAAAACAACAAGAGTTCCACAGGCAACGGATGGGTCTTCTTTCAAGAAACTCATATCAATACCACCAACATACTTCAACAATGCTTTGTGACCGCCACCACCACCACCATCTTTTTCGATAATAGATGATCTAATAATTCTTGATGACAATAATGTGGGTAGCTTCCATTCAAAATCATCCTCCTCAATCAATTTCTTTTTAAGGGAGTATTGGGTTCTGTAACAAATACCTAGATCAAGAAACAAATCAACAATCAAGAAATGTGAAAGATTAGATATGCAGTTGAATCACTCTCAAGTCAACACACACTACAGCCAACAAGGCATCTTTGAAGCTAAAGGTGATGCTTCTCCTCCATAATCCATCTTTTGATATGAAAGTACCCATAATTACTTCTAATTTTTTGAGCAAATTGCCATATTCTTCTTGAAATTTTGAAGTAGATGCAGTTAGCAGCTATTGCAGTGTTGAATAGAGCTTTACCTCTCCCATAAAGTAATATTTTGTATGTTCCTTTAACTACATATGCATGTTATGTATGGCTATCTATAAAATTAGCAGAAACTAGTCATGATTTTCCGCAATGCGTGACACATTAGCTTTTTAAGTGAATACTCAAATATGAATGTGGACACTTATCAAATTTTTGGCTTAATGACTTTAGGGCTAAACATTTAATATATATATAGATACTACAAAAGTAATTTTTCTTTTAAGAAAATTCTATGATTTTTTTGGTTTGCAAAATTAAAGAAAATTAAAGCTCACCCTTTCTCTTTCTTTTTTCAATCTTTGTATATTCCACAACTTTAGTCCAAAAGGCAACTAATAGTTAAAAGTGTGAATTCAAAGGAAACTAGTACGGGTGTAATCGAGCCGAGTAGAGTCGAACTTTGGCTAGTTCAGGCTTAGTTCGTTTATAATTGAGTCGAACTCGCTATCCCACTTGGTGTTCACGAACTGTTAGCCAGCTTAAATGAGCCAAAAAAAATTTTAAAAAATACAAACTATAAATTAAAGTTATATATTAAAAAATTAAAAATAAATTATTTATTAAATAAATTACAATATATTTAATAAAAATTATGATTTTATTCTAATAATATAATTTTTAAAATATTTTTTACAATACGAATTTATATATTATATATATATAATCAAATTACTAAATATTAAAATTACGAGTTGGCTCACGCATTTCTATTCAAGCTTGTTCACGAGTTTTACGAGCCAAGCTTTGTATAGCTTGAGCTTGGCTCGTTTATTAAATGAGCTTGAACGAACTATTATTGAGCCAAACACCAAGCTGCTCGCCAGCAGCTCGGCTCGTTTATACCCTTAGAAACTAGTAAGCCAAGAATGGAAGAGTAAGCGATCTTCATGTATCTTAGCGCCAATTTCTCTTGCTTAGTTGTTGCAATTTTTATTAGCGAGGAAAGTGACTTGTATTTTCTTTTTGTCTACTTATTTTTCTTAGGCTCTAAGTCTAAAAAAAATCCAAACCATTACTATTTATTGTGATTTTTGTTCATTTTTTAAATCTTGTCGAAAAATGTCCAAACTTTGATAAATTAGTTCTAATTATAGAATAAAATTGATTTTGGTTAAAATTGTATGTAAAAGTACTAACCAAACATTCTAGATGATACTATTTGTGGACATTCGGTTTAATCGGCCCACAGTGAGAGCCCAATGAGAGATATATAAGTACTGAATGCAAGGAATAGCCCTGAATCCTATTGAGAATGGATAGGAGGCCTAAATTCCCTTGGAAGTGGACTATGGTCTTAAAATATAACCCAAGAAGCCTAAAAAGCCCAAAAGACTTGTGAGACCCATGAGGCCTAACAAGAAAATATCCTTATCCCAAGGCTAAAAGGGCGACACCTGACCGTAAAGGCATCACCTCCATAGTCGTGGTTTGAAGAGGCAACACCTCCTCATAGAGGCATCGCTTGATCACTTTTATTTTTTTAAAATAGAGCATTTATGGATCCTGAAACACTCCAATTACTCTCTCTGCACGTCCCACATCCTCTAGGAGTAATGAAGGACGAATCTGACAAAAGGGTAAAGGGGGAAATGATTGAATAAGAGTAAATGAGGGTTAAAGGGATTAAAAGGGAGAAAGAAAAAAGAGAAAGGGATCTTTGGTAACTTTTTTGGGAGTTGGAGTAGGAAAAAAATAAAGAAAAGCAAAGTGCTTTCTGAGAGTAGAAAGGAGAGAAATCAAGGAAGGAAAAGGAATTAAGGAAGCAGGGTCACATGTCTATTTTTCAAGTGAATAAGGGAAGCTCTTGCATTCTGATAGTACGATAGTCAAAATTCGTCTCTAATGGCCATAGTTAGGAGCATCAAATTGTCCAAAACAGTAAGGATATCTTATTTTGATGATTGATCTCATGACTTGGATAAATCCTTTGTTGATTCCTTTGTTTACCTCTTAATTTATTATTTGTTTATTTCTTTGCATTCCAAACATGATTTCATTAATTCTTGAATAAAATTGTAAGTGAGTAATTATTTAATCCTGCTTTTTGTTTGATTAAGAAGAAAAGAAATTGGATAAGTTTCCTCTATGCCTGTGGTTCAAGCGACGTCTCTTTAAAAGAGCGTCGCCTCTTTAGGCTAAGGCGATTTGATATCGCCTTAACAGCTTAAGGCAACGCCCCAACGTAAAGGCGTCGTCACATCTTTTCTATTCTGTTCGTCTATTTTCTGTATATCATTTTAAATGTTAGTTAATGAATTTTTATTTATAAATGTTCTATGTGAATCCATTTCTATATTTTGAAATTCATTCAGTTATGATTTCTTGTCAAATTTTAAGGTATGCATGTTATAATATGTTAATTTGGTTCTTTAATCGTTAGATTTAGGATTTTGATAATTGTGATTTTTGTATGTTTTTTTGTGTGATTTGTGTTTTCTTGGTGTATTTCTATATTTATGCATTCTTATTTATCTAATTTCATTGTCTTGTATTTATTAATTAATTGGATATTTATTTGCTTAATTATCTTTATTTGTGTTTTATTTTATTTTTATGAAATTGATTTGATGGCTTTCTTTTTGTAGGTTTTTTTATTTATTTATGAGGAGCTAACTTATTCATTTTTCTAGGAATTATCAAGTGATGATTAATCACTAAATTATGACCAAATTTTAGAAGACTTTTATATTTTTACTTATTTTGTAGTTTATTATTTTGTCAATTTTTTTTATTTTGCCAATTTTTTTTATTTTGTGTGACCAAAAGGGTGTAATCTTTTCTCCTCCCCCATTCTTTGCATGTTTATTTTTTATTTAATTTATTTTCTTTATTTTATTTATTTACATGATTAAATGGCATAATCTTTTCTCCTTCTCTCATTTCTTTACATGAGCTTTGTATTTGTTTGTCATTTAGTTGTTTATTTTATATTGTGATGAATGTTGGACTTAGTTGCATGAAATTGGATTAATGTACAAATTTGGATATAATTGTAAAATTGGAAAATTGTTTAGAGGCAATTGCAATTTGCATGTTAATGTTAGAGAATTTTTGCAAGTGCACGTTTCACAACAAGTAGTAAAGTTCCAACATCAAGTATCGTTCCCACTAGGAGATTGTTACCAAGTACTAGCCTTAATTTTATTTCCACAAGCCAAAAAAACAGATTAATTGAAATAGAAAAATATATCAACCAACAAAAATAAATCTAAATCTAAAGTATCCGTTAAAATTCAATAATTAAAGAACTAGAGTCCGGATTTGTTTCTGTAACATCTTGCACACTTAGTATTAATACATATCGTGACGTCTCATATTATTATTAAGCATCATTTAGTCACATGTGATTATTATACACACATTTATAATTATCCGTATACACATACAAACATTTACATTAACTAATGGGCATATGTATGCTACAAGGAGAGAGAGAGTCTGGATTCGGCCGACAACCTATGCTCCATGCTTTAACTACCATGCTATATGCTTCAAAATAGTCACACTTCAAGCTTCTCTATCTG
>CATIWM010180964.1:0-34804 GCA_949671775.1 Mallotus repandus
AGTGTTTAAAGAATTTGAAGTCGTAGTTGAAACTGAGCAAACGAAAACCATTTATGGTTATGTTGATGCATTTGTAGAAATAAATTAAGAAAAGTAAGAGGCTTGCTTGATTAATTGGCTGTGCCTGTGACCATGAAGATATATACAGTTGAAATGACCTTAAAGAGACCTGAAAACAACAGCCAAGCATTAATCGGTTAAAGTAGGCTTGAGACAGAGCTCACATGGTCCTGCATTTCAACTACTCGCTGCCTAAGACATCAAGTTCATTTGCCACAAACTAGAATGACAAGGCGATAAGGATCATGCTAGAGAAGCACGACCATGTTTGGTCTTGGGATTAAATAAGTGTGAAATAGAATTGTAATTTTTAAGTAATAAAATAGGTATTTTTAAAATAACTATTTCTAAATAATTATTATTCCATACTTTGGTTCATGATCCAAAATTACTATTCAATTCCTATTCCATACTTTGATTCATAAGCATTGCAAGGAGGGATAACTAGATTTAAATATAAATGACATTGCTATCCTTATTAATGAATTTCATTATTAGTATCAAAATTAAACGGTCATACAATTTTAGTATGTTTTACATAAAAAAAATAAACATATAATATATAAAAAAATTTGCACATATATTTTATTTCTCTAAAATAATATAAATGTTGATGATAAATAAATAATATTTTAAAATTTTTTAATCATAAAAATACAAACATATAAAATAAATAAATTTCATAAATTTCATATAATTTATGGTTGTCAAATCTGAGTTAAATTAAATTAAAAAAAATTGAAAAATCTGAATTAATTTATTCTAAAAAAAGAGAAAGCAAGAATATGAATATAAAGAGAGCTTAAACATAAAGATATGGGTAAAAATGAAAATAGTCTATTCCAAGGGATAAATAATACTTATTTTTTAGTATTGAGCAGAATGATTATTCTTATAGAATTGGTATTTCATAACAAAATTTGAACCAAAACAAAGAATAGCTAGCTAATCTTTATAGAATAGATATTACATTCTTGGTCTATCTCGTGAACCAAACATGGTCATATTACATTTGTGAACACTAATAGCCCAGAATGTGTTCCTTATATATTATTTAAATTATAATTTATCATTATTTAAATTATTTGATTTCCTTATTAATAAAAAATATAATTTATAAAGTACTACATATAAATGGCTAATTTATTTTCATCCATAATGTTCATTTTTTTTAACTTATATATATATATATATATATATATGTGTGTGTGTGTGCTTGTGCGCATTTACATATTATTTTATTATGAAATAATTCAAAAATTAAAAATTTAGAAATTAGATTAATGTATTTTAATGTTGAATGTATGATGTATATTCTTAAATTTTTAAAAATTAAAAAAAATAATTTATAATTTAAGTATTATGGTTACCTAGTAAATATTATATGTTTAATAATAAAATATAATGTATTTAGAAAATTAAGATATTTATATGAAAATTAAAAATGTGGAATATAATTGCTAAAAATTGAAAATATTTGGTCTTTTTTTTTACAAATATTTAATTGATGTAGCAACAGGTCCACATCAATAGCGTTATTTAGGATGCCACATCATAATCTCCAAACCCAATTTTGACCAAAATTAATTTTGGATTATAGTTAGATACTGATTTATCAAATTTGGACATTTTGCCAAGATTTAAAAGTGGGCTAAAATTGCAAGATGTTAAAAAAAATTAGATTTTTTTAACTAATAGCCTAAAAGAAATTATATTTTTCATTTGTGAATTTGAAATCTATTTTAATTCTAGCATACATTTATATTGTGAGATTTGCATCCTTATAACATGCATGCATTACATTTCATATCTACATCATTTTGATTTCTAAATATTAATTGAATTAACTAGAGGGGTATTATATATGAAAGATGCTTAATGAGAAAATTTTCATTAATTATTTGGGTTAAAATGGCATTTTACCATAGCATATCTTACAATTGCTGGAAAAAAAAAGGACAATTTCTACATCAAAAGAAAAAAAAAACATAGAAGACAGAGAAGGAAAGATGGAGATGAACCTAAACCTAATTCCCAACCTTTCAATCCTAAGTTTCAACCAAAAATCCAACACCCATCTCAAAATTAGCTACGATAAACCATGAATTAGCTTATTATTTGATGACTGTAGCTTGAAATTAAAGGAGAAGGAAGTATAGCAGATTGAATTCAACAAGATTACAACCATATTTTAAATAGAATAAGGTAAGTAAAAGCAATTTTCTCTATAATTGGCAATCAATCATATGCATGTGATTGTATGTTTGTATTTATTGTTAAAACTATTGATTTCAAGTGTAGCAACAATATTTTTGATAAATTATATGCTTTAGATAGATAATGGTAATATATATAGTTGATTATAAGAATTTTGAATTAACAGGTGTTAGTTAGACATGACTAATGAAGATTGAAGTTGTTGGTATTACTACAAAACTATATACATAGTATGTAGAGCTGGTTCTATTTTTTAGTAATTTCAGACTTTTAAGCCCAACATTTTAATCTCATTTTTAGTATGGAAGTACTTTTATACGATGTGTGTCACATGGTAAATTTTCGTGTTGAACTATGTTTGTTTGGTTTGACAATTCAACTGATTTCTAAGACTGCTGCAATATGTGTATTTTACAGAATTAGGTTCTAAAATTTAGGTATTTGTAGCCTTTAAACCTGGTAATTTGGCCTGATTCTTGTGTCCAAATACTTTAATATGTTAGTCATATACCAGTAACTTTTTTTGTCAAAATTTAGTCATTAAGGAAGTCAATTAATTCAAACATTAAAGTTACTATTAGACAAAATCATGAAATTTGTGTGATTTGCATTACATACCATCATATAAGCATTTCATAATCATCCCATGTTTAAGAATTGTCTTAAGTTTTGAGACTTCTGTGCTTGATAATAGGACATGGTGGATAAAGCAGCTAATAGACATGAGCAAAATTAGACCGCCATTTTAAACTAATATGGTTTGTACAACTATGTGTTACTGGGTGCCTATTGGTAACTCTTTTTTTTTCCTTTTGGTCTCTGTTCAATTACCTTTCGTGATGTGTTTATGCTAACTGGATTACCTGTAGTTGGTCTAGATGCGCCATGTTTAATTGACTTAAATGATGAAAATTTGCCTTTTTTTTCAGCTGCATCAACTGACTATTCATCTTATCATTCATTGATTAACAAAAGGTTAAAGCAACTGGTAGGCATTCTCAGAAGGAACATGTTAAATTTCTTTGGGTGTTGATTTGCAAATTCTTGATGTGTCAAGGGCCAGCTGTGGAGTACATAGATTTGGCAAGGGCTGTTGCATCAGGAAAGTATCTCGCCCTTGGATCAATTTTACTTGGCCTCACTTACAGATCTCTAAAATATTATAATACATCAAGGCCTTTTTCAAGGTTCGGAGGTGTACTTTGGTTGGTGCAGTTATGATTGTTTGTGTATTTCCCAGAATTAAGAAGTGACGAACTACCTCAGTCAGATGAACCAATTGGCTTGAAGGTTTGTCGTTGCAGCTGCTCCATGTCATTATATGATATTTTATCATTTTTTTCAAAGCAAAGAATAAGGACACACAAGCAGCTTTTCATCTTCCTTGGAGAAGAAATAGAAAATACTTGGTTGAAATATGTACTGGAGGATGATGAACCTAGAGTTCTGGAGCAAATTTAGTTAATTTTTTTTCTATGTCTATAAGACTGCAAGGCCATTCTTTGTAGGTGGTATTGGTTCATTTGACTCAGACAAGCCATCCATAACTACAAAGTGCTACTGCCTTATCTATAGAGTAGGCAGTTTGGATTGCACCAGTCGATGTATCTAAAAGAATTCAAGATTATATCTGAATGCAATTTTCATTATGTTGAAGAAATTCAAAGATTTCTTTGTCGTTTAAAAGATCTTAAATGTAATGTTATTATCTCCTCTCAACAGAATGTTGACCATTTCAATAAGTGGTGGTCTCAGAGATTTCTTGATGTGATTCCTTTTGATATTGAAACTATTATAGCAGGTTAGCTAAAATTCGTACATAATTTAATATTTCATTATTATTCAATAATATTCTTCTTTTATATTTTCACTTTCCTACAACGACAGGTCCAAAATCTGCTATTCCACCGACAACATCCAAAAAATAAAAGTCCATTATTGAAGAGCGAAAATAGCAAAGCGTCAAAACTTCTACAATTAAACAGGAAAAATCTAGTAAGTGAGAGAAAAAAGAGAAGAGAGTTGCTTCAACACCTAAGAAAAAGGTGATTTCTAATTCATTATCTTCTAGATTAAGAAGATCAAACAGGCTACACCAAATTGGAACCTATTATAATACCAAAGATGATCATGTGCAAATTATTGATGATGTCCTTGAGGATTTACAGGATAGCTTTGATGCTGATAAGATTAATGGCTTACCACATAAATTCTCTTATGATCATAAACAAAATGATAATTTCATTGCTTCACCAATAGGGCCAGGGAAAAATTTTTGATAATGTAGATGTTAGCGACTCTAATTCATCTAAGGACAAAAAAAATGAAGCCACACTAGCTTCAGGTGAAGCTGAAAAGGTAATAACCAACTTCATCACTATTTTCTAATATAATTTATTTGTTTGGTAGAATTTATTAAATCCAATATCATTAGTTTAATGAATTTTTTGGTTTTGTTACTTTATTGGTGTAAAGACTAATGTCAGTGAAAGAAGTAAGAAGGCATTTTCAGTTCCTTCACCAAAAGAACCGATGATTGATCTTGATTTCAATTTCTTAGAACAGTCTACTGCATGTGCTTCACAACAGCACACAGTATTCACACAAAGATGCCATAGACTCATCCTAGAAAACTGTTTATCATATCTTAGGATCTAAATTGCTTACACTAAGTGGTTATCAACAGGATGTATTTCTTTCAGTTATGTCAATACTTCATGGTGCTTCATCAGGAATAGATTAATATGAGTGTGTCTCCAAAGCACTCACTGACATTGAATCAATTTTCAATTCCTCGGCCACAATCACCAAGTATATGGATAGCTTTTCAGGTAATATCGCGAGTTTGAAAAGTGATGTCAAGAAGTAGAAGGTTATAAAGAATGCACTAGAAGTGCAAAACAAGGACATGGCTGATGTCCACCAAGAGTATCTGGAAGAGCAGTGCCAGATTAAAAACCTACTCAAAGAGGTTGAAAGGCGGTAGGAGCATCAACTACAGCTTTTGGAAAAGGCAAAGGGAATGAGACTTCAAACGTAGCAAGTTAGTTTGCATACTAGCAAATTACTGCTCGATTATCCCAACAGAGAGAACAAGTATTAAAATGGATTAAAGAGTATAAAGGGCATCTAAAATTAAAGAGGCTTGTTCCTCAAAGTGGTGTGAGTTGAGGTCTTTGGATTTTAGCAACATATAATATAACTATGTTAATACCCACAGTTTTTTTGGACAAATATTTGTTTAATCTTCTGTCGTTTAGGCGCATGGCCTACTGTCAATGAACTCTGGTCTAATTCTTTTTTTGCTTCCTGTTAGGCGTATGGCATATGGCCTACTGCCTATGAACTCTAGTCTAATTCTGCTTTTTCTTTACGTTAGGTGTATGGTGTATGGCCTACTGCCAAAGAATATGGTTTAATCTTAATGTTAATGATGTTTGATGCACAAATCTCTTTTTCTTTCTCGTAAACTTTTTCCTTGTATACTATCAATGACCTTTTTCCTTAGAGTAATACTTATGTTTCCTTTTTTTTGGTAAATTCAAATATGTTTATATTATGCCATAAATAATGGAAGAACATATATTGACACTTACTATTACAATGGAAGAACTTCTAATAAAGAACTTCATTAAATAAAAATGACACTGACCATTTATTAAAGAACTTCATCATAAATGTTTATACTATGCCATAAACAATTGAAGAACTTCTAATAAAGAACTTTCATCAAATTAAAATGACCCAAACCATTTTTTGAAGCCATTTTGGGATATGCAAATAATAAATATTCAGTATATCAATTGAACATCGATTACCACAATCATCATTTATAATGGCATCTGATAAACATCCATTTACCATGCAAAGGTACACAAAGAGTCATTCTTTTGTGTACATATATGAAGTCAATAGTTAACTTGTAGTGCACATCCATATTAACATACTAAGTGCAAAACTCATCCCTTGAGTCATGAATAATAGGAGAAATTATGGTGAATGGAAGGTTTCTCTATCACCACCCTCTATTGAAGCTCTATATGCATCAGGCCGACAAGAACTCCATGCATTGAAGAAGGAAGTCAGTGAGTACCTGAGGCAAGAGCATTAGTAGCAGCAGCAGCAACGTTAATGTGTCAGACAGCACTTCTTATGAAATTTAAAACTTAATAATTGTCATTCAAAGTCTATTTTTTGTCATTTGAAGTCTCTTTTTGATGTCTAATGATGTTTAATGTTGGAGTTTACTCTTGCTGAATGTTGTCCATTTCAGTTCGATTAATGTATTTAAGTTTAAGTTTATGAAAAATATTAGCAAATCTTTAAACTTGTTAATCGACTATATCAAGTACCAAATAATCAAAGTTATTTAGAATGGTAACAGTAATTTACATAAGCATGATTTTTCAGTTCATAATACCAGTGTATTTAAAAATGAAAAAAATTCTAGTTCAATTATTCAGCTAAAACATTGTACATGAAAGCATAACACGTAACTTCACTACTTTTATTTCCAATGAATCAAAGTATAAAAATTCTGAAGTTATTATTAAAATATGTGGTGAAGTTACTTTGAAATTGTCTGTCACTTGGTGAAGCTAAGGTCAAATTAAACAAACTATAACATATTCTACAACTCTTAAAGTTGAAGCACTGAAATCAACCTTAGTTAAGTAAATCATTTAACCACTATATCCATAAGTATGATTTTTCAGTGTGCCTTCAACATTTCAATTCTAAGTTCAAACTTAATAAGCATTATAAGATAGGGAACCTTAAGTTTAGTAAAAAGGTAATCCATATCATTAATTTGAAACCACAACCAAAAGCCTATAATAAACACAGAAACCACAACCAAAAGCCTGTGATAAACACAGAAATCACAACCAAAAGCCTATGATAGACACAAAAATAATACATCCAAAAAATAACAGAAAATATTTTAGAACCCATAGTGCAATTGTCTCTCTGGTGCAGAGGCTGGAAATTGCACTTTTATTTTCCCCAAATAAAAGCCAATTATAAACATAGTAATAATAATTCCCGAACTAAGAAAACTGAAACCATCAAAAGAAATATGATTTTTCCTCCTGATTAAAATGGTTTTGTTCTCAACCTTCTCGACTTTTGATTCCTTCTCAATAGGGAATGTGGCTGCGACAAAATTTGATTCACTGAATTTCTTCCATGCAAATGCAGCTTCACTCATATTGTCAAAAGACTGATACATACACCCTTTGAAGCCCACAACTAAATGAGCATACTCTTCCCAAGATGTGCAGTTCCCAGGTGCATGTCCATTGAACACAACATAAAACTTGTTTCTTGGTCTTCTATTGTAAAACGATTACATGTTTTCTTTTGTTTTTGTATAAGAATCTCCAACAAACTTCTGTTTTCTTTTGCTTTTGAATAACAATCTTCGGTAAAAAAAAAATTGTAATGTGAAGATTAATAGTTTAACGATATATTTACTCCTTTAATATTCAACATGTATTTAATAATAAGAATTGTAGAGGAAGATTATTAAATTTACGAGACAAACGCATTAATCACTGTTTATCTTCTCCATAAGGCATTTAGGTTCTTCATGCTCTACACAGCAAGGGTAGAACAGTAAGTTACATTACTCATTAATGGCGGAAATCCATTTTTTTATCTATTTTGGACAAATCTACCCTTTCTATCTGGATAGATTCTATTCGTTTATCACTACTGATTAAAATAAAGTTTAGAATAAACTAGTCAATTCCATTCAAATTTCTAAAACTTATATAAAATTTGGATAAAACAACAAATATAAAAATTAAAATAATTTGATAACATACATTGTATGTGATTTTAGCTCTTTTTTCTAAAAAATTGTTTAGTTTATAGCACCGGTATCCAAAATTCACTCAAGTTTGATTAATCTAATTCGATTTGGGTAGAACCAAAAGAGTGGCAAATGTCTTTTAGTAATTAATTTAACGCGACTATATATATTATGATTCAAATTCAAAACATCACTTAAATAAGAATAGCCCCCATCAACTAATTCAAATAATTGTCAGTTTTTTAAACAATTTTAAACTCAAGGGAATTATATTTGAAAAATCCATATACCTTTCAAATATAAATATTGACCAAAAAAGAATTCATTTCAATAAGAGATAATGACCTCACAAGTCCTATAAGTTTCTCAAAATTGTAATCAAGTCCTAATTTTTTTTATTGAGTCCTAAAAGCTCTTAAATGTTATCAAGTTAGTCCTTTTCCGTTAAATAAAAAAGAATTTACTTATGTGTCATTTGGATCCCACCAATTTGGGGCACATATACAGCCAAGTCACATCTCCAATTCCATGTCATCATCCCCATCTTCTTCCTCCTTAAGTTCACCATTTAACCCCCTCTTTCTTCTCATCATTTTTTTCTGTGTTTGCAAAGCATGAATAACCAAATTTCATATTTACCTTCTTTCATCTCTTCCTAATCACTTTCTATATCTAATCAAACCTAGGGTATGATTGCTACTGCAGATGAAGCAAAAAAAAAAGGAGATAAAGAAAAAAAATGAAGAACTTCCAAGATTACAACTTTCTCAGCAACCAAACAAAACCCAGCATCCAACACATCTCCGATTATTAATTCAAAATTAAAAATACATAAATAAACAAAAATTAAGAAATCGAATCACCAATCAATCATCATGCAAATGAAGCAAAAACAAAATGCCAAGATCACAAATTTCTCAGCAACCAAACAATACCCAACATCCAACACATATCCAATTATTAATTCAAATTGGTAAGAGGGAGAAGCAAACGATATATATATCAAAGCTTCTTCAGATTCTTCCTTCATTAATTTACTGTAACATGAGTTCCCTTCACAAATCTTACACACTTCCTCTTACTTATATCCCTCTTACCATAACTCTAATGCTTTTGTTTCAAAGATTTACTTAATCCACTCTCACAGTACTCTTGGCTACTTAAACAAGGAGAAGAAGAAGAAGAAGAAGAGGATTAGGAGGAGTATGGGTTCACCAGAAACTTGCACAGCTCAAAGAGAATAGAGAAAATAATCAAATTGAGAATAGAATAGAGAAAATAATCAAATTGAGAATAGAATAGAAGAGATAAAGAAGAGAATGAAAGAAAAAAAAAAAGAGAATTGAAGAGAAAAATTGAGAATTTTTTTTTTTGTTTTTAATTGATTTAAATAAACCCTAAATTTCAAGTGTGAAGGGAAGATGAGTTGGACACTTTTTGCCTACATCATTGGTAACATGGAAAAAATTAGTTAGTTGGCTGCACACATGGTGTATTTGAATGGGGTCTATTTGTCTACTCTGTTAGAAATAACGAAGATAAACTAACGTGACAACATTTAAGAGCTTTTAGGACTTAATAAAAAAAATTAGAACTTGATTGCAATTTTGAGAAACTTATAGGACCTATGGAGTCATTATGCCTTCCAATAAAATTATATCAGCTTCTTAACGCATATATCATATGGAGAAGTTCTGTGCCAAACCATGGTAATTTCTCTCGCATGTGTAACAGGAAAGAAGGAAAAAAAAAAAAGATTTCCAATAAGTTATGATCATATTTGACTCATTCTTCAGATTGAGAATCCAAAAGTGACAAATTGTTCCTACATAATGAGGTTTGGTACACAGCAGAACTACATAGTACAACAACAGAAAAATGCAACGAGACTCTAGTGTATACGTGTCTATGTGGGCCGAGTTCCTAAAAATTAGCAGACAAATTTTATTATCGTTGCTATTTGCTAGGTTTGCCATAGAGACCTCAGCCACGTTAAACGCCGAGGCCCTTTAATGGTAAGGAACGCAATTGCATTCTTGTCATCTTTGAGAACATTAACAGCCTTAATGAACTCAGTATCGTCCAACTCTTCCAGCTTCTGCAGCTCTTCTATGCACTTCTGATACACGGATTTCTCATTCAACACATTCCTTTGTACAGCTCTTAATGTTGCTGCTGAAAATATCTCATGTAAAGCGTTCTCTAGAGTCTCCCCAACATTATCATTTGCCCTTCTCTTGCGGCCGGATGCTGATGCAGCAACAGATTTTCGCTTCCTTGGTTGTGTGTCATTTATTCTGATTATTGAATCAGAATCAAGAGTGCCTTCAACCAGTTGCGTAGGTAGATTAATGGGATCTGAAGATCGTACTGTTTCAGTGTTGCTGTTTCCCTCTTCAGTCACGATAGGTACTCCATTTGGAACCAGACATTTACCATTGACTCTTTCTCCTGCACCAGGCAAAACTGCTAAAAGCCATTACTCCAGAAAATGAAGCTAGTACAGGACAGAAATTTACCTTCAAATATGATGGTCATCTGTTTATAGAGGGGAAAGCTTTTTCTCCTGAATGGCCTTGCTTCACTCCGTACCTACAACAACGTGCCATAAGCTTCTCTCAATGCATCAGATTCAGTCCATAAAATAAGTTACATACCGTTATGTAGTTATCCCAAACTTTATCATCAGCCACAACCATTTTCCGCGTTTCATCCCAGCAAAATCCGGAATGACTAAGCAGGGTTTTAACAACACCATAATCTTTCTTCATCACATTGTAACGGTTTTTAATCTGGCTTTCCTCCAAATTCATGCCAAAGTTTTTGTTAAAATCGCGGGTAACAGATTTGATAACTTCATTTTTGAATTCATTGTAAGCAGTTCTTCCACAGTTATGTTGCTCAATGAAAAGCTCAACCAGATAAGCATCACGGGTAGGAGTCCATTCTGCCTTTGGCCGCCCCAGGACTCCATCTTGTGCGGCAGACATACTGTGAAGAGCGATCAAGAGGTAAAAATCTGGGAAATGAATAATGAATGTCGAATAACATTATCACAGACAAGTACAAGAATTAAACAATACATGTGCCTTTTTCTGATAAAAAAAGCCCATGATCGGCTGTTTCTTTGTTGGCTTTACCTGTAATTCTTTGTTTAACGCTAATCATAGTTTATTGTGATTTTGATGAACGATTTACTTCTACACAGGTGCCTATGCTTCTGAATTTGAAGAGTGCATAAAATGAGTCACCATCATAGCAATATCTATAAGACTATGACTTCCCAATTAATGCAAATGATTCATTCTACATAACAATTGATGAAAGGTTAAAGGCAGTTTGCACATCACTTATAAATTATATCTATCTGAATTTTAGGTTGGCAAAATTAATCTGTTATCAAACTCGTAGACCATCCATTTCCCATCATTTTGCTGCCCTCACTGAACCCTTCATTTTTTTTTTCTTACCACTACTTTTCTTTTCCTTTTTTTCCTTCAATTCTTCACCAATAATAATAAAAGCTTTTAGCCAGTAGATCAACAACTAAAGATAATCTGACATAAAGAAGCCCAGCAAGTTACATTTCACATAGAGCTGAAAAAATTGATCAGTTCATTATTATCTGTCAAGAAGATTCTAAAACATCTTAATACACTTGATTTAGTTCACCTCGTGAAGTACACATTTGAAACTCAAGCGGTTACATCTTAATACACTTGGATTTAGTTATATCAGGATCATTAGAATCCTAATTTTTCCCAGTTCAAACAAACATCAGGACAAAAAAAAAAAATTGAACAGGCTGATCAAGATATTAGCAGATAAAATTGACTTCTCTAATACCCACCTCAAATACAAGAAGCCAGACCAAATTACTGTGGGACATAGCCTCAGATGGTATTTATCTGAATTTGTAATGTATAACCAAAACTCACATTCACCACTCAGACCCAAAAAGACAAAACTTATCTCAACATCATACAGTGCTTAGCACTAAAAAATCCTCCAAACAAACCATACTTCAAATATGTTCACATCATCCCTGTTACATTCTTATAATAAATAAAAAACCTATAAAAGGAATTGTTTCTATTACAAAACATAACCCAAAGCTAAGTTCTTGCATCTCCTCCACATTCAGTGTTAAATTGATCATCACATTGCCATTTTCATTCTGTACGCTATTCAGCGTTAAATTGATCATCACATTGCCATTTTCATTCTGTACACTAAGTTCTCGTATAACTCAAAAATGATCCAAAACTACTAATCTCAACTTCAAAATAAAAACCGAATAATCCCAAGAAAATCACAGTAATACTATAAATAAGTGTAAATGCGTAGGTGTGTCAATTGAAATAGAACATGTTACAGGAATATTCTTGCATTTGAAAGAGTGAAAGACACCACACTACATGAACTCAGTTTATTTTTTTCAAGAATTTCATTGCTTTCCCACATTTTCTCAGCAACCAAACAGAGCAAAAACAGCTAAATTTATGTTACCCTTCAAGAAAAAGTATCCGTCGAAAGTACCTGGACAGTCGGCGATCCCCTCCACTGGAGAATAAATGGGTAACCGGAGTTCCGGTGACCGGCGGGAAAAAAATAATTTATAGCAGGTGTATCGTATGGCTTAAGGAGGATGATTTGATTTTTAAGTAAAAAAGTAAAGGCAGTTTAGAGGGCTAATACTACGAGATAAGGGAAAGAAACCAATTATTTGTTGCCACGTCGGACAATTTGCTTGATTATCATTATACCTATTTTTGGGCTTTGAAACATTGGGCCCACTAAACCCCTTAAACCCTGACATCCATTTACAGTTTTTCTAATGATTTTTTTTTTTTTTAATAAAAAGGAAGAACTTCAGTGATTAAAATCCAAACTCAAGGCTGAAAAAATCAAAGGTGGAGGCTGAAAACCAAACTCCACAAGGCCAGACACAGAAACTGAGCTCCTGGCTAACAAGTGAGCTACAGTATTCGCAGACCTATGAATGAATGAATCTAAGCTCAATATTGCAAAAATGGCTTAAATTGTAAATGTATTCTTTGGCAAATTTATACATCAATTGAAACGAAAATTTTTTTTACTGAGGACTAAATTTATTTATTTTTGTGCTGGAGACAGACGCCTTACAGGTCATTCAAGCTATGTGAAGTCCTGCTGATTTTTCTTCGTTTGGTTTGATTATTGCTGACTGCTGTCTTTAATGTCTCAGTTTTCTTGTATTCAATTAATCACCCACTACAGTAGTGCAATGGGTATCGGTTCAAACTCCATCAACTCCTCTTCTCTTTTAAAAAAAAAAAAAAAACTAACGTAGTAACATATGTCAATATAAAAATAAATAAATTTGTTAGACGATCAGCTATTGCAGCAGTCCATGTCTTGGCAAAAACTGCTTTTTCTTTGTCTGATTTTTATGTTTGAGAAACTATCTTGGATTGTGTTCAGTCTATGGTAGCTAGAGAGAGTTTTGTTGATGGTTAATGCATATTTCAGTTTATTTTTAAAAAAAAATTATTTATTTTTAATAAGGAGATCACATTATTTAAATATTAATAGACTACACAATATAGACAACTCTCCTCTTTTAAATTAACTAAGACAGGATTTGAACTTCCACAATAGAGGCAGCTCTTCTCTTTTAAATCGAAGATAAAAAATTCAAACTTACACCTCAAAATGCTTATTGTAACTACTCTCCTACTTGATTGAATTTATTTTAAACAATTTTAATGCATTTATAATTTTTAAAATTTTTTTTCTTACAAATCAAACTTTAATCCAACAAAAAAAAGGAAATATTTTTCTCAGTGGATTACATTAATCTCATTTATTTTGCCTAGATATAAAGTTTGTTGAATGAACTTCACATCTGACAAACGTACAGGTTTTAATATGTCCAGATGTGCATATTGAGGTGATTTCTCTTTTCCTTTTTTTTTTTTAATTACACATCAAAATGAACAATTGAATGGTTTGCATGTATTGAGTTATTTTGCAAAAGCAAAAACAGTTGTATATATTTCTATACCTTTGGACCGGTTTGTAATATTTATGTCAGTTTGGCTCCTTTAATTTAATTTTATTTGTTAAAGGAAATTATTTTTCAAAAGCCAAATATTTTTTAACACTAAACGAACATTATTATTTATATGTCTTGCCTTTTTTAAATTGTCTTTTTTTATACCATACAATATGCCACAATACTGTAAAAAAGAAAAAGTTATACCTCTATGCAAGTGGTGAACCAGATATTTTCTTAGCTCAATTTGGCCCAATTGATTTGAAAATTATTCGACTTCGGCCTGCTCTTCACTTGGAAGAGATGTGCATGAAAATAATATATTTTCAAGCAAGAATTCAGTTAATATAAAAAGAACATTGCTAGAGCTAATTGTCTAATTGTAGATATTATTTCTCATCAATGAAACTAGCAAAGGAAAGAGCTATAAACAAAATCATTTGAAAGAAGTTAATTTTATCATAACATTCTTCAAAATTGTAAGCAAAATCATACAAAATAAAATGATTGCACTGAACAAAATGCTGTGCAACATCTTATGTGATCTTAAGCCATATTCATAGATCAATCAGCATTAAGGTGTATGTTTTGGATAACCCAATAAAATTGAAACGATCAATATTAGAGAACCGTTTAGAACAACAAAACATTGCATTATAAATATTGGACAACTCTAAAAAGGCAAAGATAAAAAGGGAATATAGAGTCAATTGAAAAGCCAAGAATATAAATTTCTAATAAGACATATAGAAATGCTTTTCTTGTGCTTTGGACCAAAATGCAGCTTTAGTGGTGTAAAATGATAAATGGGTGTTTGTTTATATTTTATAGGATTCTTTGATTCTAAAAATTTGCTTCCAAAATGGAGGCCATAAAGGGTAGCAAGTATGATGGTGTTTGCTGATAAAGAATGGGTTCCAATCAATATGGGCAGCCAACGTTTCATAGTAAGTAATGGAGTTGACCACAAACACAATTCAATCAAATGTTTTTAGCACATAAAAGAGACCTCCCCACCACAAATCCTCTAATGGTTTCAAGTCAATGCAAGTTTCCGAGAGCCCATGCCTCTTTTTAATTAGTTCCCCCCCAAAAAAAAAAGGAACAATGGTGCTTCTTCATATCAAATCGCAAAAAAGAACCAACAAAAATTGTCCATCGTTAAAGTAGATACAAGGCTAAAGTTTGATGTACAATTGGGGACCCTTAATCATTGCTAAACATATAAAATGTCCTCAGCTAACATCTAAAAACTTTACATGAAAAAGGCCAAAGAATTTTCAAGAGAAGCAATGAAACCTACAAGTATAAAATAACACTAAGGGACAATATGTATGAATATATTAATTAATGAACTCACATTAATCAGAAATTGATTTTCTCTAAGTTCAACAGTAGAACATATATATGTTTTTTATGCAAATAATTTAAATTCAAATAAACCCAACAGATAAATTTAATAGAACGATATTCTGTTGTAATAATTTATAAAAGAAAAAAAGGGTATCATGCAAAAGTCATATGATTGAACATGAACAAAAGTAGGTTGTTACAATTTTGATTTTTTATTTTTAATGATATCTGAAGATGCTTATTGTTCATTCATCATAGATAACTTTAACATGACAATCTGTTACAGTTGTGATTCATTTACCTTTTAGCAGGCATGGCGTGCTAAAATTTCTTTAACATGCTAATTATTTTTCGTTGATCTTTAGTGTTAGATTTGTCTTTGTGTTCATTATAACAGATGGGAAGTTGGGTAGGTAACACATTTATTAGTAGATTTTGGTCTTGTTTTCAATTATAACACAAAAAATTATGATTAGAAAACAACCCAATTATATATTTTTGTTGTCAATTGGTCTCCTATTTTAGTTAACTCCAAATGTAGTCCAAAAGACAAAGATTAGCAAAATTAGCATGCCATGTCTCTATATTCATCCATGTTAGGTTATATAATTTTTTTTCTTTTTATTTTTGCTGTGTCTCCATTGCACAATCTACATGTTAGTATGTGGAAGCCCCATATATAATAACTATAGGTTATGAGAAGAAAATAATTATTTCACCTGAAAAATAAATGTTTTTGGTGATTTGGTAGGTTCCACAATTTTTCATGCGAGATTGTATAGATAAACTTTTTTAGATGAATCATAGATATCAACTATTTGTCTATACAAACATTTTTTTTATTGAACAAAAAAACACAAACATTTTTATAAAAATAAATAGATAGAAAAAAAATGTTATAGATACCATTTTTTGAAAGGGAATTACAATTTTTTTTTTTTGGTCAGATTACAATTTGGAAGGAGGTGCAGGTTTCGAATTAAATATCTCTTCTTATTCCCACAATAACTTAGCTACTAGGACAGACTTGGGGGCCAATTACAATTATGTTCATTAAAATGAATAACTACATTTTAAAAGATAAATACATATTTGGGTAATACCAAAAAAAAAAAGTATGAAAATCTGAATCTCCTTTAAATGATTATAATTTCTTCCATTTTTTTTCAGTTGTGTTGACATGATATCACACTCCACTTGGTGGCTCACAAATTCACTTTAATTAAGTTTTTAAACAAGCTATATTTAAAAAAAAAAAACGATGAGCAGAAAATTTCTTACTAACGTCATTATCATATTTACAAGTACTTATAATAATAAGGTACTAGAAAATTATATAAATGAAATTAACAAGTTCACAATAAAAGAAGAACAAAAATATCATAAAAAATTAATATATACATTAAAATAGGAGTAAGTTTGGTGGACATAAAATATTACTTTCGTTTTTAATTTTAGTACATTAGTAATAAAAATTAAATTAAAAAACACAATTAAAAATACTCCTCCACCTCACTGGATTAAGTTAAAATTAAATTATAAATGTCAGTGAAAAAATGATATATAATTTTTTTGAAATGATATATAATTTAAGATTAAATTAAAAAAAATAATTAAAGTCATTCTTCAACATTACTAGGCGCATTTAATATTAAACTGTAAATATTATTGAAGAAATAATTTAAGAATTATTTTTTTATTATTTATTTATTAAATTAATTTTTATTGAAGAGTTACTTCTATTATGGAGTCTGTCAATATATTTTTAAAAAATAGAATATCTCTTCGTAGAAAAAGACTGATCATTCATGAATATTGCACTCACCGAAACAAATTTAGTTCATTTTTTAAGAATATATCACCAAATTGTTTACCAACACCCAATTGTTTGCCAATGTATATGATAAATGTTGTATTTGCAATAATTTATAATTGCCCATTAATCTGCAGAGAATTACTCTAATCATGCGCATGTTTTATTTATAGGTTAAACAATAACCAATGTAACAGGGTAAATACTTGAGCAAGTACATTAATTAGCTTTGGAACTTACTCCCAACAATGATGGCAAGAACTAAGAACTCTCTAGCTGCTATATATCAGTCCTAGTTCACTGACAGTGAACATACACTTGATCAAAATTTTACCATTCCATCCTCAAATTTTACCATAAAAACTCATACATGTAATTTGATGAAGGACAGAGAAGACCAAGGCTCTATTAAATGAACAAGGCATGCAACAAGATTTTTTTTTTTTTTTGATGTAATGTGCACTACACAAGAAGCAGTCAAAGGAGACACAAGCCACAGAGGAATGTTTCTGGTCCCTTCTATGACTATAAAGCATGGCCTAACAAAGAAGTGGGTATTGTATTGGTGCCCAACAATACCCATGAATATGTTTGCTCTGCACCAAATAAAAGAAAGAAAAATAACAACAATTTAAGTTTTCTAACACCTTGATATAAATATCATATGCTTTTTCTTTAATAATTTCACCAATTTGTTACATGGGTTTTGTTTCTTCCTTTTCATTCTTTATTTATACAAAGACAAAATCATTATGCTATATAATCATGAGTTGAAAAATAATTAATATTCTCTTTGCCCTTTGTGTTCAAATTCAAATAAAGGGGCTATTGACAAGAAATTTCAAGGTAGTTTGAACAATATTTTGGCAAATATATGTTTTGGTAGTTATTCATCCCCACATTTACAAAATTACTTTTACTCAATCACAGAAAGTACTGTAGGTCAGCTCATACTGTTTTATCACTTTATTCTTACTCTTTTCCTCAACCATTGCTTCAATATGTAAATATTATTTCAAATAAAAAAACCTCTTTTCAAATTCAAAAAAAAAAAAAAGAAGAAGTTTATAGTATCTTACATAATGAATTAATTCTCAAATTAATTTAATGATATGCATATCAGATGTCAAATAAGAAATAGTTTATAGCTCAAATTAAGCTCATTAAAATTTGAGTTTAAAACTTCATCATATTCATCTCTTATTTGCTTAATTTCTTTTTTTTTTTGGAGATAAACGTGGAGAATATATAGGTATTTTCCTTTTTAGTTGGATATGGAGATTTGATTTTGAAATATCCACAATTTTGACAAGATATAAATACTCTTGATTATACCAAAAGCTAAAGAGATATAGATTTGTTCATAATTTAGGGCAAATTATACTCTGGATTGTATTTAATTTAATAATTTGGTTTAGTTTATTCAAATATACAATCTGATTTGATTTTTTGTTTTATAGAAATTAAACCAAATTGTAATTGTGTTTGTCTGTATGCGTGTGTATATATATATATATATTTAAAAAATATTAAATTTGATGCAATTTCATAGTTCGTACATGATAATTTATCAACATTTTTATAATCTTTTAAGTTGCTTTACATTCAACATAAATTAAAATTGTAAAGTAAATTAAACTAAACTAAGTCCAAATAGTTTAATTTACTACATATATATATTTTAAATAAAAATGCAGTTATAATTTACAAAGTTTTTGAGTAACTTAAACTAAACATAACCTTAAAGGAGAAACATTGAAATGTAAACATAAAACATACATTAGAAATTATGTTATATATATATATATATATAAAGGAGATGAGCTTTTCTAGGGCACATGATGAAGCAAGCAAAAACTCAAGAGGTAGCTTCTTTTTAGTTATGGACCAAAATTTTTGTCTTATCTATGAACAAAAAATGTGTGCACATACATATAATTATACAGGTAACATGTATAAATTGATGTAAACAACGCAAAGGTTTTATTTTTGGGGTTTGGGCATGCAATGCATAGGCATAGACCATGGAGAGTTCACAGAGCTTTGGCCATGTGATTAAAGCAGCTTTCTTCTTCTTGCAAAGCGACCACGCCCGTTTCCTTGCAATCATGTGGTCTACTTTGTTATTATTAATTTTCTTTCTTCACTTCCTTACCCCTCTTCTTAATAATTGTAATTAATTAGTATAATGCAATTTTTCTTTATTTTTCTTTCTTTCTTCTATGTGCATTGTTCTTCTACAATCTCATTTTTAATACATTTAATAATGTTCTTGCTACCTCTTTTTACTACCTTACCAATACAATAGTTAACATGTTTTCACTTTTTCTAATTATTAATTATTTGTCTTAAAATAATAAAAAATTAAGCACATTATGCGATTGTGTGATTTTTCACATGTGCATATTGAACTATGAAAGTATTCATTAGTTTGATTTTATTTTTACTAAAATGATCACATAAAATTTAAATTTTACTATATATTAATGCATTTGAATAAAAGTAGTTGGCAATTTGATTTAACATGTAACTATTATTTTTTATTTTAAATGGTAAATAGTATACATTTTTAAATTAGCTTATACATTATATATAATTATTTTCACAATGATTTTTTTGAGGAATAATAAATCGTTCATTTGTTGATATTAAAGATACATCTTGATGAAGCAACAATATAAATAAAGTTTAATCAATAAATGCCAAAATAAAATTTTACAATCATCAAATTTTTTGTTGTTATTCTTCAATTGTATTGACAAAACTCTTTTAATGTGTAACTTGATGATCTGTACACTCCATTTAATAATTTTGATTAACCATAAATTAACTTTTTAATCTTTAAACGAGTTTGATCGCAAAAATATCAACATAATTTTTATGATGAAGAGATTTTGTAAGGAAATATCATCCCATGAAGAGGTAAAATTTTATGAAAAATTCAACAATTTCAGAAAAAAAAAAAAACTAGAACAAACATATGAAAAAGATCTATATCTATTTAATTATATATATATATTACATTTAATATCTCTAATATTTGATACCCATTATAGTTCTTACTATTTAGGAGTCGAGTCGGGATGGAACAAATTTCTCTTGGCTTATTTTTTTTCTATGTATAAAACTCAAATTCAAAATTTTATTTAAGGGAATTTAAACTTTTTATCATTACTGATCTAAAAATGATTGATAATAGTCGAAAATTAAATTTTTTTATGAAAGAAAAAAAGGAATAAAAAACCTGCTAAACATATAAAATTTTTATTTTTACGATGATTTTGTATATTCTTTAGAATTGATAAAAATATTATAAATGTTTGAAGAACCTCGATTAATAATGAAAAGTGAAATTAATCATAAAAATTTGATTATTGTACTATAATTTATTATGAAACCGATATATACAAATGAATCCATGATATTAATTCTAAAAATATTCAATTTTTAACAAGGAAATAGTATAAATTTTGTACAGCGATGATTATATGTATAATTATACTTTTGAGTTAATTTGAATAATATATGTGGGAGAAATTGGCTAAAATTGTAAAAAAAATGCAATTTCACAGTGGCCATTAGGGGCAGATTAGACTGTATATTAAGAAAAGACAATAATCAACTCGGGGAGCGGGAAGACCCGCTCGTGCGAAAAAGCCATTCACACTCCCCAGAATCCTTAATAATAATAATTTTTTCTTTTATTTTGTTTGGTCTTTAATTAATTATTCCATATAAGAAAAAGCAATTAAACTTATATATTTCTATATCTAAATAATAATAATAATAATAATAACATGCTGGACAATAAATTCTACACAATTTCAATCCAGTTGATGGGATGAAAACAATTTTGTTACAACTGAAAAATCCAACCAAACTCATTCAATTTGATATTATAGTTCAATTTGGCATTAATTTTTATTTTTTCTAATAAACTGATTATTTTGGTTTATAGGTTAAAATGTATCCAAAAAAAAACCTTACTTGGATTAATGGTAATTTTTCATGTAAAATTTAACAGAAAAATGACAAAATTTTTTTATATAACATTAAAAAAATTCATGAATATAATTTCTAACATCTCTTAATAAATTAAAATGAATTCTTACATTTTTCTTAATAACTTGAGTGTGAAAACTAAGTTTGCAATAATATTATTGTTATTATTGAGGAAAAACAAAAAGTAATCTTGGTTTAACGGAGTTGGAATTAGTAATTACAAAATGTTTTATCACTCAGTCGAATGAGAAATGTGTATTACAATAAGTAATTATTATTATTATTTTTGGCTCAAATTATTGTTATTAATCTTGAAATTGAAGTAAATAAAAAAAAAGTCAAGTATTTCAATTCAGTTTCAGTCATAAATTTCTTAATATTTCAAAAATTTTTGGTTTAATTTAAATACAACGGTGTCTTTTACATATTTGATTTTTTTTTGAAACAACAACTAAGCTATTTGCATGAATCGATATTGTTTAAATTTTTTACCGATCAAAATTAACATAGATAAATTAAAATTTATTATTTCTTATATATATATATATATATGTGGCATATTGGTGTCAAAAATTATAACTTTTTAACTTCTATAAATTTATACTGAATTTGTCCGTGCATACTTGATCAAATAGTCAAGCGCTTTTATGGATACCATAAGGTTTTGGGTTCAACACCTACCCACCTCATTTTTCTGAAATTTGTACTTGATCAAAAAATTATACTAAATTTAAAATTTAGTAAAATTAACTCAATTTAACATATTATTTACAATTTTAGCATAACAGTATCTTTTACATATTTGATTTTTTTTTAAACAACAACTAGGCTATTTGCATGAATCGATATTGTTTAAATTTTTTACCAATCAAAATTAACATAAATAAATTAAAATTTATTATTTCTCATATATGTATATATATATATATATATGGCATATTAGTGTCAAAAATTACAACTTTTTAACTTTTGTAAATTTATACTGAACTTATCCGTGCATATTTGGTTAAATAGTCAACTGCTTTCACAAATACCATAAGGTTTTGAGTTCAAAACCTACCCTGCCTCCTTTTTTCGAAATTTGTACTTGACCAAAAAATTATACTAAATTTAAAATTTGGCAAAATTAACTCAATTTAATATATTATTTGCAATTTTAGTATAATTGTAATTTTGTTAAAATAAAAACATGCACTTGGCATTTAAGATGAAGTAACTATTTTTTGTAAGTTCCACGTCTATATCATCTAAATAACAATTATAATAAAAATTTTATTTAATTTATAAAAACTATGTTGATCCTTTTTTATAGAAAATTTTAATCCTTCTTATGAATGTGGGATCACAACAATACAAATTGGATAATCCATCTTAAATGTCTTATATGTGTTTTATTTTAAATTTTTAATCAAATTATAATTATACTAAAATTATAAATAAAATATCAAATTGAATTAATTTTACAAATAAAATGTCAACTTTGAGTTAGTTTTATCAAGTTTAAAGTTGTTATAAATATACAAAATATAATAATCTAAGAGTGTGTTTGGATGTAAGCATTTGATTTGAAATCTTAGATTTCAAATATTGAAATTTCAAATATAAGGATTTCAAAAAACATGTAGTTACATGTCATTTCAAATTCTAATTAAATGAGCTATTAAATTCAATATGGATTTGTTTGAAATCTTCATAATACAAATCTATATAGTTTTCAAACAAGAGATTTTATTGAAATCCAAATCTATGTTCAAATCCCTTGCATCCAAACATAGCATAAGATTATTTTTTGATACGAATGGACCTTAAAAGATATATAAATTGGGTAATATAGTTCATAAATTTGAACTATTAAGTCTCCTATAAATGTCCTCTTTTTATAGTCTAATACACATATTATAGACATTGTAAGGTAATGTTATTAGTTTGATCCTACTTCCTATTGACCTCCAATTGTTTTTTTAAAATAAAGGTATTGCCAATAAATAATAACTCATCTCTAAGAGCATCTTGAGGTGTAGAATTTGATTTATGTCGTCGTTGATTTAAATGGGAGAACTGCCCCCTATTATACAGTCTATCAAAATTTAGATCATATAATCTTTCTATTATTTTAAAAAAATTTCCCATAAATAATAATTTTAATAAATAGTTAAAAAATAAATAAATTTCCATTACAAAAGAAAGGGCTCAACAACTTTTTTATTTTTTTTTATGCTCAACAACTTTTTTATTTCTTTTGTTTATGATTTTTTGTTTATGTAATTGATTTTAGGCCCCCCAACAAAAAGCAGATTTACTCACTTTTCCCAAAACGGGATATAGCTAAAATACCTTTCAAACACAGTGCCCCTTTCCCACCCTTCGAGATCTCCCTCTCCTTCCTTCTGTTTCTTCTTCTTCTTCTCTTCTTTATATATATATATATATATATATATATTCATATACTCCCATTACTTCACTTCCATTTCTCATTCTCTTCCATTTACAAAACATACTTCTTTTATATACACAGTAAATTCTGCACTGAAGGGACTGTGATTATAGCTAGCTAGCATTAACACCAAAGATTCAAGAAAGTGAGAAACATGGCAGCTGATAATAAGGTGGTGGAGACTGTGATTGTGGGTAATTATGTGGAGATGGAAACTGAAGGTCAGCCTAAGAACATGAAAACTAGGCTTTCTAAGTTCTTGTGGCATGGTGGTTCTGTTTATGATGCTTGGTTCAGCTGTGCTTCCAATCAGGTACACATAATGTAATTTCTTTCTTTCTTTTTTTGTTCACTAGTACTACTACTTGAATTGTTGCTCCTGAATTAATCTTGAACTACTTTTATTGTATTGGTTTGGTTGCAGGTGGCTCAAGTGTTGCTTACATTGCCCTACTCATTCTCCCAGCTGGGAATGTTATCTGGAATAATGTTTCAGCTCTTCTATGGTTTGATGGGTAGCTGGACTGCTTATCTTATTAGCATTCTTTATGTTGAATACAGAACTAGAAAAGAAAGAGAAAAAGTTGATTTCAGAAACCATGTCATCCAGGTTCTTTACCCTACTCTACTCTACTTTTCAAGAAACAAAATTTCATTTTTTTTTTAACCTTAAAAGCTTTCAGCTTTCTTTGGCTTAATGTATTGATGATTCTTTTCCTTGAATGGAACCCAATGATATACAGTGGTTTGAAGTTCTTGATGGGCTCCTTGGAAAACATTGGAGGAATGTGGGTTTGGCATTTAACTGCACTTTTCTTCTGTTTGGTTCTGTCATTCAACTCATAGCTTGTGCCAGGTATACATTTATTTATGTTTATATATTAATCTTTCTCTGACTCTTGCTTTAACTCTGTCTTCACTAAAATCAAATGCCAAGTTGTATAATAAATAAAGAATCACAATGTAGACCCTTCTTGTGCATGATCTGTTTGTTTGATTAATTATATAGTTGATTTATTTGTTTTTCTTGCAGCAATATATATTACATAAATGATAACCTGGACAAGAGGACATGGACATACATATTTGGAGCTTGTTGTGCAACAACTGTTTTTATTCCCTCCTTTCACAATTACAGAATCTGGTCTTTTCTTGGCCTTGTTATGACTACTTACACTGCTTGGTACCTAGCCATTGCCTCTCTCATCCATGGCCAGGTACTTAATTTCAGTTTTATTATTTATATTATATATACATGGATTTTTTTTTCATGCAATTGACCCTTGACGAGTCTGCATTTTCTCATAAAGCATGTTTAAAGGACATTTCTGTCCTTGAGTTCTCTTGTTATGGGCATGCTTCAAGTCTCTGCCTGGCTTACCAAATCCTCCACTTGTCCCATTTCAAGAAGCTTTTTTGAAACCAAGACTTGTTGGTCTTGGTGGTAAGGTCCCACTAAAGTGGTGTAATTGATGTGGATTCAAGCCCTATGAGCTACTAACATACCACCAATTAGCTATGTTAAAAAAAAAAAAAACTTTTTGAACCAAAATGGTGCACTCAGCCATAAAATTCTTGATCTACTAACAAGTTAATTAGTGGGTTTGAGCTAAATGTCAACTAGGACTACTTTTTTGTTTTAAAAGGGAATTATATATGGGTACTTTTGGTTGTTAAAATCCATCTTGTTAAGAACAATGATTTTGGTAATTAATAAGAGAGTAGTATATGTGTTACCCAAAAAAAAAAAGAGAGTAGTATATAGCAAGCAAAAGATTTGGCTTTTAATGCATTAATTTATAAAGTTGGAAGCAATGATGTACTAGGCCAATGTGTGATAGAATATATTATGTATATTGTGTGTTGATGATGGTGCAGATGGAGGGAGTCAAGCATTCGGGTCCAACAAAAATGGTGCTATACTTCACTGGGGCCACAAACATTCTCTACACATTTGGGGGACATGCCGTTACTGTGTAAGACAGACTTCAACTTGTATACGTATATATAATTCCTTGTCTTTTGCCATAGTTAATTTCATAAAATCAAAAGTATATATTGTATGTTTTGGAACCTTGCCATTGATTGGAGCAAAAATAAAATTTTATAAAATACCCCTTTCTTTTTGGTCATTTTGAAAATGACCAAACCTTTGATTTGTATATATTTTTTTTTATATAAATCAAGAAAATTGACTAAACATTGATTTTGCTTAGACATGATCTGATCATATTGTCTAATGAACAAGCTTTTTGCCTAATGTACATGTAAAAAATAATATTCCCAATTTGCCCCTCATACAGGGCATGAGATGGGAGGCAAAAAGTCTTTGTTTCTTTGGAAACCCTACCCCTTTCTTTTTTATTGCAGAAAGCCAATCATCTTTCCTTATGTTGCTTTTACTTTTACCATCAGAAGAAAAAAATAAAAAACCTCAATTGGGGTCCAGCTTATCACTTTATTAATTTTCTAAAAAATATATATTTATTGTTTTCTAAATATTTTATTTTATTTTATATTTATATTGCATAGTTTAGAAGTGAATAATTTGAAGGATTGAATATCAGGTTAGAAGAGATTATTTATTATTTAAAATAAATTGAAAACAATGAAACAGGGAAATTATGCATGCAATGTGGAAGCCTCAGAAATTCAAGGCCATATACTTAGTAGCTACAGCATATGTGCTGACACTGACACTTCCCTCGGCAGCAGCTGTTTATTGGGCATTTGGAGACATGCTTCTTAATCACTCCAATGCTTTTGCTCTCCTCCCAAGATCTCCCTTCAGAGACATGGCTGTCATTTTAATGCTCATCCACCAGGCATCCCCCTAATCCCTCCTCATATATATGTTTATTTATCACTAATTAATTTCTATATATGTTTATTTATCACTAATTAATTTCATCTCATCATTACACTCCTAATTAAAAATTGCCCTTTAACTTTAAACATTAATCTCTTAAATAAAAAAAAAAACTAGTCTTTTTGGTGCACACTTCTTTAGAAGATCTTGCTTATAAATTGAAAAATAAAATCAACAATTTTATAATGTTGAAGTTATTGTAAGTATTGAAACTAGTTGGAAATAATTTAATTGCCATGCTTCTTGAAAGGAAAATTTTGAAAAAGTTCAAGTCTTGTATTGCAAAATATTATTTTAAAGCCAGTAAAGGAGTAATCAAATAATAACTTTTTGGACATCTTAAGGTGTATGGTTCAATTCCTACCTTCCTTGATTTAAAGGGGAAGATTGCCCCATATTGTTCAGTTCATTAAAATTTAGATCATATGATCTCCCTATTTATCAAAATAAATATATCATTTTAAAAATTTAGTTGATGAATTTGAAGTCTTCTTAGTTAAGAACTGATGAATAACGATAATTTCGGAATTGACTGGGCTAACAAAAATGAATGATTAGGCGAGCATTATGAATTTAACAATTGAAATTGTATATAATTAATTAGTAATAATTGGTATGATTATGGTAATAAAATTACTTTTGTGTTGATAATGTGCAGTTTATAACATTTGGATTCGCATGCACGCCGCTGTACTTTGTATGGGAGAAAGCAATAGGAATGCATGAATGCAAGAGCTTATGCAAAAGGGCAGCAGCAAGATTACCTGTGGTCATTCCTATCTGGTTTTTAGCAATCGTCTTCCCATTCTTTGGACCCATAAACTCCACCGTTGGATCACTCCTAGTTAGCTTCACAGTCTACATCATCCCTGCCTTGGCTCATATGTTCACCTTCAGATCAGCTGCTGCAAGAGAGGTACTACTCTTCACCTTAACCATATGCTAGCATTCCCCATTTTCACCTTAACTTTTAGCGATTCAAGTTCCTTGTCAGAAAGAGGATAAAAAGAAAAGGAACTTGGTTTTGACTGAACAGTAGAAAAGGAATTACCATTTCATTAAATTCGGATAATAAATAAATTTAATTATTTACTGTAAAACAAGAAATAAAGGAAGTGATTATAGCGTGTAGTCACAGAGTAGCACAGCAGGCCAATCCCGAACCTTTCTCCAATATTGATGATCATAAATAATAATTGAAATTGCATTTATAATAACTGTTCAATTCTTGAAAAAAAAAAACAAAAGATCAACACATCAGATTCCAAAATTATTGTCATAGGGTTGATTATAGCTGCAGAATTATATATATATTTATGTAAAAGAAAAAGGCGGGAGATTCTTGCTGGTAAAATTTTCTCCGAGTTGAGGGTGCCTGGCAGCCAGAGAGTACCATCTCATCTCTCCATATCTGGGCTCTACTTTTGACAGTCTTTTTCCTGATATATGCTTTTATGGTTTGGACATTGTGCACAGTGCATGAGGACCCATTTTCTATAAACTTCATACCCTTTCAGCTGTGAACCCCGTAGAGCAATTAGAATATTCTCCTACAAGTATTTCTTTTTCTTTTTTAATAGAATCCAGCAAATGTAATGATATTTCTATCTTAGAAAAAAAAAAAAAAAACCTAATCAAAATTTATAATTAAATGTTTTGATTAAAAGAAAAAACATATGCAAATGGGTATGTAATATTTTCAGTTGAAAAATTTGTGGTTGATTGGATTAAGTAAGAACAACACTAACCTTTTAAATATTTGATGGTATTTGTTGAATTATTTATAAAGTATGCTAACATGTGGTTTTGTGATGAACGTACAGAATGCAGTAGAACAGCCACCAAAGTACTTTGGGAGATGGGTGGGATCGTACATGATAAATGCGTTTGTTGTGGTGTGGGTGCTGATTGTTGGATTTGGATTTGGTGGATGGGCAAGCATGATCAACTTCATTCACCAGATTGATACATTTGGTCTATTCACAAAATGTTACCAATGTCCATCACCGGTAATGCCACCACCACTGCCACACCTGAACGCCACCGCCGCAGCTGCTCCTTCTCCTCTCAACCACAACCACACTCACCACCCATGATCTTGGGGACAAGAAAGATTGCTAACACGTCAAGTTCCACCAGGGCCTTTCAAATCAAAACCCTTTCCCAACCAATCTTTAATATCATACGTATACATATTCCACTTTTTCTTTATGTTTGTCTTTTATGCAGCAGCTTAGAGAGTTGTATGAAGTTCATTAAAAAAAAAATCCAAAAAAGAGAATGTATGGAATTTTGAATATTTGTACTTTTAGCCATGATATCGACTCGTGCTTAATTACTAGCTCTCAACAAACAAAGGAATGATGCCATTTAAAGGGAGGTTAATTCGGGATGTGATTACTCTGTGCCAAAATATCCTTTTTAACTGCGTTTAATTAGTTGAGATCGACAGCCATATTAGTCTATGAATTATTTGCATATCAATAAATTGTTTTAGGAAGTGTCTTATCTATATGACAAGTAGGGTTTGTCTTGTTTTATAACAAGGTGTGTTCTGTTTTTTTTTTTTTCTTCTATTGTCTATCTTGTGTACCCATGGCTTCAAGTAGTAATCAAACTTCGAAAATTGAGGATTTATGTGCACGTATTACTCTGGAAGAGAAGGATGAAGAAGGGTTGACAGTGGAAGACAAGTATGTGAGTCAAATCAATGGCAACCCGAATCTATGCTTGGTAGGTAGTTTTTGATAGACCAAAATATCAATTTTCCAACCATGAAAACATGATGGCATCCCTATGGAGACCTAAAAAGGGGGCGTGCACCAGGGAAGTGAATTCGGAACTCTATCTCTTCTAATTTTTTCATGAGATTGATGTTGATGGTGGTTAGTGGACTTTTGAACAACACCCTCTACTGTTACATAGGTTGGAGAGCCACAAACAGCCCACAAAAATCCTCTTTTTTCTAGATTTATGGGTTCATGTGTATGATTTTTCACTCGGGTTTATGTTAGAAAGGATTAGTAAGAAAATTGGTGAGATTACCTTAGACAATTTGTTGAATAAGATGCTCATAACTTCGATGGAGTTTTCAAAAGCTATAAGTAGATTCGAGTGAAAATTGATGTTCGATCATCTCTGAAACGAAGAATGAAGTTGAAGAGAGCTGGGTGTGACTGTGTTTGGGTGAAGTTCAAATATGAGAGGTTACCTCCTTTTTGTTTTATTTGTGGTCTACTTGGTCATTTAGATTATTTTTGCAATAAGCTATTTGAATGGAACGTTGCTCAGATCGAGAAGGTTTATGGCAATTAGTTGTGGGATCTAGGATGCAAACAATAGAACCAAATTAGTGAAAAATGGTTGCGAAATTCTACAACGATGGATGTCTTAGATTTCGATGATGTTGGGATTGATGACATGGAAATTGAGCAAGAGTTGAGATTGCCATTTTTGGAGAGTGTAGTTATTAAGCATCAATTAGGGAAAATGGCAACAAACAAAGGCAAATCTCTTGGAGATCATAGTAGCAATTATGAAGCAGGCAATTAAGGAAATAGAGGTAAAGATGGCAAGAATTACATGCATAATTCAAATAGATACTAAGGATGGCCTTATAATCACTGATACTAAGAGATGTTAAACGGGGGATGAGGAGGGATGTGGAGGTCATCATTTATCCCAAACACAAGGCCTAACTCTTTTGTATAAATTCAAAATTTGCGTGTCTGACAGTTCTTGGAGTTCAGGCTCACTAAGAACAATGAGTACTCTTTGTTGGAGTTATCGTAGGCTTGACAATCCATATGCAATTCATATCCTAAAAAAAGTAGCCTTTCTTAAGAAGCCCAATTTTATTTTCATTTTTAAAACTTTATGCTCTAAAAGTAAATTAGAGTATGTGAAGTCTTAGTTGTAATCCTTAGGATCAAAGTGGAGGTCTTACATTATTTTTGGAAGAGGATGGAAGAAGTGCATCTATTAGGATACTTACAAAATCATATTAATGTTAAGATCATCCAAGATAGTAAATCTCCGTGGCATTTAATAGGTTTCTATGGAGAATCAGATAAAAGTATTAGAAGCAACTCTTGGGAGCTATTACGAAGTCTCTGTAGTATGGCATCTCTCCCTGTTAATGAATATGGGATTTTAATAATCTTTTATCTCATGATGAAAAAAGAAGAGGTGCTATATATCTTGATTCTATTATTCAAGGTTTTAATATGGTGGTGAATGATTGTGGATTGGTGGATCTAGAAATTATTAGGTATGCTTTTACGTGGGAAATGGGTAAAGGCTCAAAGCATTTTGTTGAAGAAAGGTTGGATCGTGCTTTAGCCAATTCAGATTGGATAAATATATTTTAACAAGCTAAAGTTTATAAATTAGAAACCACATCATGGTGCGGACCAAGTAGCTTTAAAGTTTAAGGAATGATTGGATGGTAAAAGGGTGTGATTGCATAATGGTGCTTTAAAAATCTATAACTTTTGACTTTGGATGAGTTACAGGACCCATATCATATCAAATCAAAGTTCGTTCAGAGATCTATATTAATATTGTGGTTCACCTATCGCAACTAATTTTATGGCCCAAATTCAATCGTTTAAAGGTGTTTTGAAGGCTTTGAAGTTTTTTGCTCAGTTTTTATTTTATTTTTATATTTTGTTGGCCTGTTTCTTTTATGAGCTTTTATTGGGCTTTGATTAGGCCTTTTCTTTTCTAGGGTTACATTGGTGAACACTATATATTTGTTTTATTCTGATTTAGAGATAGTTTTGGCAATTTTAATACAAAAATCTTCTTTCCTCTTCAAATTTCGGTATTCTTTAGAATCAATAAATTTGATGCCTATTTTCTGGTAATCCTAGATTCAACAAGTCATAGAAGATTGATTTCTAGTATTTGTTCACGAGTCAACATATTTCAATATTTATCTCTTAATTTACAAGTTTTCGCTACGTCAAATCCTCAAATCATCAACTACTTCTTCTAATTCCTTTCGACTATGATAATTGTTACCGGGTTAAGAAATTCAGGTTCGAGAATGCTTGGTTATGGGAAGCAACAATGCAAGGTGATTGTTTCAGAGAGTGGGAAAAAAGCTAGTGAAGGCAATGTCCTAATTCATAGTTAAATTTTAAGTTGTGGGGAAGCATTAAAGAAATGGGGGTCTTCTCTAACTGGTGATTTTAAAACTAGGAAAGTTATCCTTAAGAAGAAGATGTGTAGGCTTAGGGAAAAGATGGATCCTAATTCCAGAAAAGCCTATTTAAATGCCAAAAGGGAATTTAATAAAGTTCTAGATCAACATGGCGTTAGAGATCCAAACAAACTTGGCTTCATGAAGGTGATAGAATTTTCTATTTTTTTCCATTAGTATATAACAATAAGGAAATAAATTAATCATATAAGACAACTGAAAGATGATGAAGGGAGGTGGTCAACTGGAATTTGGATTTGGAGAATTTGACATTTAATTATTTTCAAACTTTATGTTACTCCTCTAGTGTAGATGCATATAAAGTCCTCAATACTATTCAGAAGAAGGACACTCCCCTATATAATTAGATTTTGTTGGCTCTTTTTTTTTTTTTTTTAAGAAGATATAAAAGCTACAGCTTTTCGATTAGGGCCACACAAGTCTCTGGGATCTAATGGACTCAATCTGACTTTATTCTAGAATCTTTAGAGCATTATAGTAAGGATGTCACTCATTCGTGTCTTGATTTTTTTAATAATTATTGTTTGCTAGAAGGTTTAAATGACACTCATATAGTGCTGATTTTAAAAAAATGTGTGTTGTTTCCATGGGTGATCTTTGATTGATTTCACTTTGTAATGTTATTAACAAAATTATGGCAAAGGTTCTAAAGAATAGACTACATTGCATCTTGATTTGGTAGTGAAGTCTTGAAGTGCTTTCATCCTAGGCCATTTTATAATAGACAATGTAATGATTGCATCTAAGATCATGCACCATTTGAAATGCAAGAGATAAGGGAATAAAAGTGTGGTTGCTTTAAAGGTTGACATTAGTAAGGCCTACGATTTCATTGAATAGGATTTTCTAATCAAAATTATGCTTAAGCTAGGGTTTGATAAGAGGTGAGAGAATCTTATGATGCTTTGTATCTCAACTATCTTTTACACAATTGTTCACGAACATTATGAGATAGGTTCAATAATTTTCAAACACGATTTGCGATAAGGTGACCTATTATTTTCGTACCTTTTTATTTTTTATGCTGAAGGTTTATCTTTTTTATTAAGAATGAGGGAATCTAAAGGTTTGATTTATGATTGTAAGGTAGTGAGAAAAGCTCCTTTTATTTCCCATTTGCTTATTTACGGATGATAACAAATTCTTTTTTTTGCTCTAATGAATCAGAATGTAATATTCTCAGAGTTGCCTTAAATTCTTATGAAAAAGCATCTGGTCAAGTTATTAACCTGTAAAAGTCTGTCATTAGCTTCATCTCTAATGTGAAGCCTAATATTTGACATCAAATTTCTAGACTATTTGGAGTTTCTAAAACCACCTAACAAGACTTTTATTTGGGGTTTCCTTCCTTGATAGGCCACAATAAGTAAGATATTCTATGATTTCTCAAAGAAAAGCTGCAAATGAGGATTCAAGGGGGAAGAGAAAGTTGCCTTCAAGAGCAGGAAAAGAAGTCTTATTAAAAACGATAGTCCAAACACTTCCCAATTATGTTAGGAGTAGTGTCTTTTTACCTCCTATGGAGTTATGTTGGGATTTAAAGAAGATGATGAATTCTTTTTTGTGGGGTGCCAAAAGGTTAATAGGTTGAGGAATTATATGAAAATGTTGGGATAAATTGTGTGAACTAAAAATTTTTGGATATCATTCTTCAAAATTTATTATTATACTACAATAGTTCATTAGATTATATTAAATTATATTATAAGTTACTTTTAATTTTATTAACTATAATAGCTTTATAAATGTAAGTTACTTCAGTAAGTTTAGGTCTTGAGTAAGTGGCTTTGAAGTTCTCTTCACCTCCTTTTAATTTGGAAGAATTAACTTTAATAAAAATATATATATATATATATATATTCATAAGGGCCGGCAGAACTGTTCCTGGAGAAAGTCTTCCCGGACTTCCTAATGGTACGGGAGGAGCTGCTACTGAGGGAACAAAAGTCGTTTTACTTAACAATAGAATAGATTCAGACAAAACCCCAAAGTTCCGACAAAACCCCAAAGTTCCGACTCTCTCTTTCTATACACAAAAATTTTAATCACTTGCCTTCATTAGGAGTGGGATGAACGGAGTAAATAAGGGTATATATATATATATAACTATTGTTCGATTTATATCCTTTTTACAAGAAATTATTGAATTTTTTTTATCTCTTTTTCCCCTTAGACCGTAAAATTAAAAGTGAAAATTGAGATTTAATATGTATCTTTTAGCATAAGCTCTAAATTGAGGTTAAAATGGTGATATTTCTGAAATCTAATCTAAGAATCTGAAATACGTTTGATTATATTACAGGTGAAAATTAACATCCCATAATTCACTATAAAACCATATATAAAACTATTATTATTGTTTGAACAATTTTTTATTTTATTTAAAAATAAATTTATTTAAAGTTAATACATTGCATGCTATTTATAATTTTTATATTTATATTGAATTTTTTGCTCAGGCTAATTGGAATAATTAGATATATATATATAAAGTTGGGGCATGCAAATTTATATATTAGTTACTCAACAATCCATGCTTCATGCAAACAGTAAATAATATATATTTTAAAATTATTTCAAAATAATTAATTAAATAATATTAATAAATTAAAAACTACAAATTAATTAAGTATAAAAATCAAATATGAAAATAAGAACTAAAATAAATATCATAATAAATTTATTTGACTATTTTTTAATAAATATTATATATATATACACATACTAACAATAATAATTGACTAAATAAAATAAAAAATAGAAAATGATTGAAAATTTTCAAATTTTTTACTTTTACGTTAAATAGAAAAAAAATGTGTTTTTTATTAAATAAAAAAGAAATATTTTAGATAAAATAGAAAATATAATTTTTGATGGAATAGGAGAGTGATATTTTTTTTTTACCAAAGGAGAGTGATATTTAAATGTAATAGAATTGGAGTTTTTTTAAATAGAGTAGAACATGTGTATTTTAAAA